>JAPYZD010002120.1:0-17149 GCA_030522725.1 Ichneumoninae sp. B BG-2022a | reverse complement strand
ATTGTTGAATTCTGTTAAAACACCGACGATATAGCGTCCGAAGAATGGTACAAGCGTTACTACATACGCGACCTAATAATCGGACAGTACGAAAAGGTTCGTTTGGCCAGTTTTCTACGTATCTTATCTTCATTGTTGTTTCGCGTGAATATTATTGGTTTCATTGATTTAATTGATAAATCGCAAAGGAATTCTTTTAGTCACTATTAACTAAAAGTTCGCAGATCAGAATTCTCGAAATCTGCGATCGTCCGAAACATCGAGACACGCAGTGTCCGAATATAGGAACGTGTCGAAAAACCGTGTCCGAAGATCGGTACATCTGGACTCTCTTGATACTTTCTTCCGTAATTAAAAAAATATTTATCCTTTTATAATTAACCGATGACTTTTGGAAACTAGAAACTATCAGCTTGATATTGGTTTCGTTTATTTCAAGAAAAAAATGTTCTTGATAAATTAATAACTGCTGGAATCTTAGGCTGCTCTTAACCGTCCGATCATTGGTACCTTTACCTTAATGTCCTCCTGCGGTTCGTTCCTCGGCGACGCAGGGATGAACCCTGAGTGGTTGGATACATGATCGCTTGTTTTTGGGATAAACACGCAGTGGAAAGATTCCAAGTGACGTAGTAGCCTTCGCTGAATTATTTCCGGTGGCGTCGACGACTACATGTGGCATTTGTTGTTGTAAGGCCATCGACGAGACAACACGTACGTCGCTAAGATAATGAAAATTCCATCGCTTTTAACAGTAATTCCACGACTTGTTTTTTTCAAGTCTTTTATTTTAATTATCTCTTTAGTGTACGCACGAGGCATTTTTATCAGGATAAATTTGGTCGATTCACTCGTATTGTGTCATGTATTTTCGTGTCTGGAAGACAAATATATCTGACACCAGTGACACGGTGACCCAAAGTTTCTACTATTATAAAAAATGAGATATTCTATTTACTAAACAAAAAAAACACAAACAACGATTGTCTGATCATCAGTACGGTTGGGGGTCCTGAGGTATGCATCTCTGGCTTCCTTTGACGCTGCGATCCTTAACGTAGCCAGGTTTGCAGAGGCACAAGTTCGGTCCGGAACAAACGCCGTTCGGACATCCGTGGGGACATCCTGGTACGCAACGGCTCGGATCTCTGGCGTCTGGGAGGTAACCGTTGTTGCATGTGCAAACGTTCCATCCGGTACATTGGCCGTTCATGCAGGGCCGATCGCATTGGCCACTCGATTGTCCACCAGTCTGACTACCTGATTGTCCTCCCCATTGGCCTCCCGTCTGACTGCCAGATTGTCCTCCCCATTGGCCTCCCGTCTGACTGCCAGATTGTCCTCCCCATTGGCCTCCCGTCTGACTGCCCGTGTGTCCTCCCCATGGACGGTCCGTCTGACTGCCCGTGTTTCCTCCCCACGGACGGTCCGTCTGACTGCCCGTGTGTCCGCCCCACTGACCTCCTTGCTGACCTCCCGGATGCCCTCCTTGCTGACTTCCTGACTGGCCTCCCCACTGACTTCCTTGTTGACTTCCTGAATGACCTCCCCACTGTCCTCCCTGCTGACTACCCGATTGCCCGCCATGCTGACTGCCGGACTGAGTACCCCACTCAGCGCCACCGGTCTGGCTACCCGACTGACCACCGTAATGACCGGTGGTTGAATCATCGTTATAAACCGAGATACACCTGCGTCCTTGACGATCCAAGCTGAATCCACGTTCGCAGCCGCAGTGATTAGGAGCCACGCAACGTCCGTTCTCCGGACACGCCACTTGGCACTCGGGCTTGCAACCGCGGGTTGTGTAGTCGCGCTCATAGCCGGGTCTGCAGGTGCAGACTCCCGGGGAAGTGCAATCGCCACCGACGCCACAGTCGTTCAGTCCGCAATCGGGCAGGCAGGCTTCGGTCTCACCCCGTGGATTGACGTATCTGGGGTTTTAGGAAATGGACAACACTTTAGCGATATTCTTTGAGGTCATGCACTGCGAAAAGATTGCATAGTAACAGCAACAATGTTGACTTTTTACCATAAAAATAGTTCCCAAGGGGGGCGACTAGAGTCTGTAGTTACGACAATGACGAACAATCATGGTTGCCATAATTATAGTTTAAAGGAAATGGACAACACTTTAGCGATATTCTTTGAGGTCATGCACTGAGAAAAGATTGCATAGTAACAGCAACAATGTTGACTTTGTACCATAAAAAATAGTTCCAAAGCGGGGTTCTAGAGTCTGTAGTAACGACAATGACGAACAATCATGGTCGCCATAATTATAGTTTAACCAATTGAATATATTGTGACGGAACCCCGACACCACCCGCTCTCAGTCTTCTACGAATTTTAACCGCAGTAAGTCGCTGTTGATTAAACGTCTTAAACATTTATTTATTTATTTCGTTCGATTAACTTCACGAATCAATTTTTGATTAAATTTGTTTCGATTTATTTCACGGGCCTAATTTACTTTCTTCGATTTCGTTTGTTTCAATTCGCGATTCAAAGTTTTTTTTCTGTTTTGCCGCGTTCAATTGATTTCATGAGGCAAGCGGCTTTCGTGGTCTGCATCGTTCGATCAAATTCACGAGGACACAGAAAACATCGAATATCCAAAGACATGACCACCTACCGTCCACACTAGACCGCGGCATCGTGCCACTTCCGGTGTGAACGGTATCTCTGCCTTAAACCTCGACATTGTGTCGACCGACAGCCTACACACGGAAAACAAAAAAAAAAAAATAAAAAAAATAATCCACTCATCTAAACTGCTGCGTGCTGACGAACGTCAACGTCAGTTACCAGGCCATTAACAAAGAACATTTTTGAAAAAAATTCCTAAGTCCCGATCGCACACCCAACACAGTATTGGCTTTGCGATCATCCGCATAAGGGTAATAAAAAAATGCTAACAGCGCACTTAAGGTTCCACGTCTGAGTTCGTAGACACAGCATTGACACACACCATAACAACGTGATAGCTATGTTGTGATAGAATGTTGTGCTAGACGCAAACGAAGTCCGCGATCGAAAACAGAACAACAGGTCCGCATGCTAAAAGTCCTAACACCGCACTTAAGGTTCCACGTCTGAGTTGGTAGACACAGCATCGCTACACACCATAACAACGTGATAGCCATGCTGTGCTAGACGCAAACGAAATCCGCGATCGAAAACAGAACAACAGTTCCGCGTGATGAGTACAACGCTCTAAGAACTTGTGTCGTAGTTGGCGATCGCGATAACCCGAATGAACTTTTATTTACAATCATTTTACTGAGCACAACCGTCTCCACGTGAAGACAGCGCATCCGCTCACGCGAATATTAGCATTTCCGTTTTTTTTTAATTCTCGTATCAGCGCTTCTCGTTGCACGGTATGCGGAGAAAAATCTTGAACATTTGACATCCCGCCGAGCTTGTGATCGCTGAAAACCCGTTTATTCGAGAGCCTCGCGAGGGCCGTTAATCTCACGAGAGTATCAATAAAAATTTCATACCGGCATCAATTTTGAGTCACCCCGCATAAGTGCCGATGATGAGTCCGTCGTGGATTGCCACGGGCCACGAGAACGTTGCCCGTGGCAATCCAGAGACGACACGACTGAGGCACCTCCACAAACTCGAAATAAGTCGAGTACCGTCCAGTACACGAATCCGTGTTGCGCTTCTCAAGCGCGAGCGGCGAAATCGATTTTTGTTTTCTCTTTTTTTTTACTCGCGAATAAAAATTTCGCGAGCCACATAAAGCGGAAAGTCACAATATAATATCAGAAACTGTCCATATAGATGTTCCCCCTGTGAACTATTCGTTACAGTACACAGAGAAAAAAAAATTGTGGGGACAACAAGAATTTTGTTACCATAACTGATTTAGCTGGTTAACATAGGGACAAGAAAATATTTTGCTGTGGCAGCAAATATGTTGCAACAATTATTTTGCTGTAGTAGCCAAATATTTTTGCTGTCACAACAATAAATTATTAACGATCTACATTTTGTCAGAGAAACAGAATTATTTTTCTCCGTGTATCCTTTTTCTCAGTCTGCTGTCAGAAATGTCGGGTTTTAGCGACTAAGCGAAATGCTTGTTGCTTTAACCAAGTAACAAAAAATGGTCTTACCCGCTGTAACAGGTGCATACTCCGGGCGAAGTGCATTCCCCGTGCGGGCAGCCACCCTCGCAGACGGCCTGGCATTTGTTGTTGTCGTTCAGCACGTAACCGCGTCTGCACCTGCAGACTTGATAGTCGACACATTCGCCGTTCTCGCAACCACCCGGACATATCGGTCTGCACGATCCGTCAACGTTTTCCTCCCAGCCCGCTTTGCAAGTGCACACTTCCGGTGCATAGCAGTAACTGTTCGCTGAACAGGCTCTCCTGCATATCGGCTTGCAGACTCCGTTCTCCGGATTCCAGCCGTAGTCGCAAGTGCATATGCCACCCGGCGCGCAAATACCACCGGCGCAACCACCCTCGCAGTAGACAGCGCACTTGCCGGTTATTGGGTCTCTACTGTAGCCCTCGCAACAGTCGATCACCGTCACCCAACCACCGCTGTTCGAGTTGTAGCGGGTCTGGTGCAGAATTTGATTAGTGTCGTCGAATAGAGTAAAACTGCACTGAGAGAAGGATCTGGTGAAAATTACCGATCATCTAAGAAATATTACCATAGCACATAGGGTAAAAGTGGTGAATATGGCCCACCTCGATTAACACGTAAATCAATGATATATGGACCGAGCCATATTCCCCACTTTTACCCTCTTAGTAGGGCGCCAGGACGCCACTTATGGCAGAAAGTCTCAGATTATCCAAGAATTTTTACCATAATATCTAAGAAAAATTCTTATAAATTTCGTACTTCCTACTGTAGGTGACACCCTAGCGCCCTGCTACTAGGGGAGAGCGGGGAAAATGGGACAGTGAGGCAAAACGGGACAGTGAGGGCAAAACTCAATTTTCCAATAATTTATGGACGCCTAATTTTATCTCAACGATACGTCCGGTTTTTCAACGCCTTTTTGCCTCACGCACCACCATTGCCACCATCCAAACGTTAATGGAAAATTGCGATTTGTCTCATTATCCCGTTTTGCCCCGTTATGCCATTTTGCCCGGCTCTCCCCTATGTGCTATGGTAATATCTCTCAAGCGATATAGTAATATTTACTAGATCCTTCTAGTAAAAATCCTAAATTTAGGCACATGCAAATATCTTCAGAGTCATCGTAAAATCCCGCTTTCCGTTTCTGCGAAGTGAGCGCAGCTTCCTTTCGCATCGCGTGCGAGAAAAATACCGTGCAGTCGTACAAACGCAATATGGTCTTTTCTTCTCGCACTAGTGCGAGAAAATGCCCTCTCTGCGTGAACTTCACAAAAACGAAATGCGTGATTTTCGGGAATTTGTTAGGAACAATTATGTCACTGGCATGGACGTACAAAAGAGGGTCGCTTCGGCTCGTGTAGCATTTTCACACTCGTCAAAAACTCCCTTTATACGCCCTTGCCATACAAATAACTGTAGCAGAGTTAGTCGTCATTGCACTCACCGTTTTCACCCCTCCTGGATGTACCACGTGCACATGACCGGTCGTGTTCAGCTCCACGGCTTCGGCATATCTGCAATGATCGGAAATTTCATACAATTTTTTTCAATCTGTTTCAGGGAGATCCAGAAATTCCCGGTTGGTAAAACAGGTTTCTGTCGTGTTCGGACTGGGATTTTGTACGTTTTTAGGGCACTTATGTTGTAAGGAAAATAATCTTCATTCGGAGGGTATGAAAAGAGATTGCGGGCATGGCTTTGCCATTAGATCCGATAAAGACACGATTGAAAAAAATCGCCTCCAAGCATTTGTCGGTAAGCAGATCCAAAAATGTCCACATTTTTTTTTTATTTCACAAATTTACGGAAGAGTACTTGATTTATGCATTGCTACGCATCAACGACACGAATGTTGCCGATGGAAGGATGGGGAATCCGCGACGAGTGTCCCGTATTATCATTTCAATCTTCGTCTCTGTCTCTCTTTCAGCACCGGTCGTTAGGTCAAGTGTATGCATGCATCCCGAGACTTTTACGACGCAACGAGGAAATTCATAGAGCGTCGCTATTTATACCAAGTATGCCATTCTCGTCAACGCGCGCTGGCAATATAATTTAATTTTATCACATATCCATCGACGATAAGAAAAATAAATTAGCGAGTGAGCTTCCGTATATTGCGAAATATATTACGCAACCATGATCAGCGACGAAAAAAAAATTGATAAATTTTTTTCGAACACTGCGGTAATCGATGGATGAACAATTTTTTTTATTTAATGAATTATTATCGTCTAATTTTAATATAATTAGTATATTTACTCACGGTAGTCTTTTGTAGCAGAGACCAGTCTCGTTAGCAGGACGAGAGGTGCGTTGCTGATAACGGCCTTTGACACCCTCCTGCGGTTCCTCGGCTAGGGACGAACCCAGTGCCACGAAGAGCACAGCTCCAAAAAGCATTAAGAAACTTCTCTCCATGTTTCCGCGGAGAATGCTTGCAGGATACTGACTAAAATTGCGCGGCGAAGATGATGCGGTAGCGGAGGACAGGAGTACGGGCGAACAGACGATCGCTCGTTTATACACAGCGACAGATAAGCGCGGGTTTATAATATGCGCTCATCTCCGCAAAGGTCGTACGATTACGCGATTTTTTTTTTAACGCTCCACTCTCGTAAACTCGGGTCAAGGCGGGAATCGCCCAGCACAGTACATGAAACAAGATCGCATTATCAGCGTGTTTGTATTATTGTTCTGGTTAATAATCTCGCGGCCGAGTTTTGAGAATTTCGCATATATAAACACGCCAACGGGAGATTCCGAGCGACGGAGTAGATTTCGAGAAATTATTTTGTCGACGACCCCGCGTGGCATTTCTTGCCCTAAGGCCATCAACGAGACGACGTACACGTAGCTCGTGTAGTGACATGAAAATTTTGTTGAGTAACTGAATTCCACGATCTATTTTTTTTTCTATTTTTTTTAAGTGTTTACTTCATTTATCTCTTCAGTGTAGGCGCGAGATATTTTTTTAGCATTAATTAGGTCGATTCACTCGGATTATGCAGACATATATTCTCGTCTCTGGAACACAAATTTATCTGGCATTAGTGACCGGTGATGCGAAATTGTACAATGAAGCATCGCATTAATTCAGCAATATACATGATTAATATATTAATTATATAAAAATGGCGAATTTATCTTATATACATATAATCTGGAAAGTTGTTTGTTTGTCCCAATTTTCAAGAATCCAGGGTGTTCTAAATTTCCGCCTTCTAATTTCCATAGTCTATAGCGTGGGCGTGAAGTACAATAACGTGACACTTATAGTATATTTCGAATATATTTTAACCACATATAAAATTTCCGTGGGGAGCGTTGGGAGCAGAAGGGTCACCCTTCTTAGAACTTGAAAGAAAACAAAATGAAAAATGTGTGTAAAAGTTAATTTTATTTAATCATAGTATGAAAAATGTATATAGCAACATATAAATTACGTGAATCCATGAGAATTAAGTTTTACTTATAGTATCTTTCTCTTATAATCTTTTCTTTGATTTTTTTTTCACGCATCCCTTTTCGAGGTAAATGTCGTGCTGGACTGCAGTGGAATTTCATCGTAAACGTGTTCCCCGTCGACGTCGACCACCGCGTGACGAAAAGTGCTCGGTGGCCTGTCGTAGTGAGCTTCCAAGAGTTCTGAAACACGTGCCGCGTATGCGGAGTTCATACATGTACGTACGTGTGTGCGTATGTTTGCGTGTGTCGAAGTGTGCTCGCGGAATTATTACGTGCGAGACGAAACCGCGAAATCTAGATCGCGAGCATGCTTTAGCGAGTCGGATTAGCTGGCGATTCGTGCAAAAGTGGCAAACTTCCAAAGAGGGACGCCGTTGAGTCCGGTCGGTTGAGGATCCATTAGCATTTACGAGTTTGAAACTTGGCACCTTCCTTATTTTCCCCGTACTTTCGAGAAAGCAAGTCGAGCAAACTGCCGGGCGCGTAGATATTATCGATTCCGGAGGCTGAATAAACGATTCCGAGCGATCGCCGGACTCGGGAAAGTCCCTCCGGTGGAGAACGAGCGAGGATACTTTGCCATCGTACCATCATATCATCAGGAAGAGTACTAAACTGTGCCGGGACACGAATCCGTTTATCCAACGCACATCCCATTCGCCACTATCGCTTCAATCATTTCACCGCTTTCCCGGACATAGTTTCAACTGGTTTTTTTTCTCCACTTTATTGGTCGATTTTTTATTTTGATATGTCTAATGAAAATATCATAAAAATATTATTTTATGAAATAATATAAAATTTACATAATTTTATGAAATTATTATTATCATTGATTACATGCAAATGACTCTCGAGTAAATAGTTTCAGCTTGACAGAATATGAAACGTAGGTTAAGTGATCAAAAAAAATGTAAAGAAAAAGCAAATATAAATAGATATTAACTAATGAATCAGTTTTATATAATCGAATATAAAACGGAGCTTAAGTAATAGAGAAAAAAGTAATGAAATAAAAATCGTTACACCCGAGCAGCCAGAGAAATTGGCAACAATGGCTACGTTGGACGTTGCGAGATCGGCGTCGATATATCGATTAGCGAATAAAAACATGATCGATAGAGCGAGATGACAGCACGTATAATATAAATAATAGCATATATAATGAAATAATGGAGAAGGAAGGTACGAGTTGGGCAGGATATCGTGTGCATGTGCACCGGACTGGGTACAACCGTTCAACGGTGTGACGAACGCCTGTGTTACCTTGCGTAACGTAAAAGCGGTGCAAAGAAAACACGGCACGGTGCATGGCATGGATTCGTGGGAATTAAATATACTATAGACAGGACCGATTCACCGTGGGGTTCAATGAGAAAACAGCTGCGCAGTCGTGCAGCGAAAGCACCGAACGCAGTGTCGATGCAACACGAAGCGGAGGCGCGGTATGGGAGTATATTGGAGGACGTTTACACGCCGTTCGGATACACGTGGAGCGAAGCGACAGATAAGATAGATGACGGAGGGAGATTTGCTTGTTCATCAAATTCATTAATTTTTTATATACATTTTTTTTCGATCTCTTCTCATAAGCATATTTTAATCGAGCAGGAAAAACCACTAATGCAATCGAGAGAGTACCAGCGAAAGTAGATGATAAACAACTGACGTCTAACAGTAAGACACTTGTCGGCCTTTATTGGTAGGAGGGAGGTTAGGGGCAGAACGAACCATTTTTTATCTGTCTTTTAGGGACATAAAAAAGCACCGGACATATTTTGCGAAATGTAATTTTTTGATGCTTTGGAACACTCAGTTGACCTTTACGTGAAAAGCTCTTTTTGGAAAATAAAAGTAATACAATTGACATAACATGCATAGTCAAACGAGTGCTAAATTTTCACAATTGTTTATCCAGAATGGAATTCATTAAGTAGATTTTATTAGATAGTTTTGGCCGTTTAAAAATGACAGCAGTTTGTGTGTGGGTAAAAAATGCACCGGTTAAAAAATGGGTTGTATTTGTCGAATGGTCAAATCTGCGAAAAAAGTATTCCGTGAATTCGTAGATCAAAGTAAGAAACTAAATGAGCCGTGCTACATTAAAATCGTTTAAGAAATACGCATTAAAAAAAAAAAAAAAAAAAACTGAACAGAAATGTACTATCATGGAAATTTGCCTTTTACTAGTTGTTGTTCTTGCAAGACCATCATGATTAACATTTCTCTTGGTCGAAGACACATGCAATAATACAAATCAATCTCCTTTACTCTCGATAAATGCATACAATTTTGGATAAATCATTGAAAAATTTAACACCCATTTGACTAGTTTGCCATGCAGTTTTGAACTTAATGTTTTATGGTCTTACCTTGAATATTGCTGAAGAGCCGAATATTGGGATAATCGTTCGAGTAGTTCGACTCCTGTTTCTTGGTTGCTCCGGCACAGGAAGCTGGTCTGGGCCTCGGCAGAGTTTGGTGTTCCGGAACTATGCATCTCGGAGTTTCTGTAACACATTATTGCCCAATCGATATAACGTCATTTTCGTGACCCAGATCGACGCGCGGCTCATGAATGCAGATTGTGATTGATTTAAAAACGTCATCCATCGAGCGTTACAAAGCGCGGGGCGCACGGATACAATAAATTATCGAGAGGATCGGTCATTTCTCGTCGGACGGAACGCAGAGAAGCCGCCGGAGGGAGTGAAAGATTATGCGCTCTCGTACAAATGTCGCAAACCCACACATACGCACACACACATTGACAACCGGAAGGGCGCAATCTACCAATCATTCGTAACCATTTGTATTTTTTTTTCCGCCGCAATGCGCCTCCAAACGCAATTACGATTCGTTTGCCGGGATCGCAGTTGTAACGACATGTATCAACCGTACGGTATAGCGACATTAGAGAAGTACATAGAATAGAGTCGAGTGCCCTGCGGCCAGGCCAACAGAAGCATGCGAATTCTAGCACAGAACTGATTGAGCGCTTTTGGAATCAATATGCGCTACGCAGTTGAACAGCCTGCGTTATCGGGAGCGTACATCGACCAAAAATTGCCACCGGAAACCCACCGGCCCACACCCAGAAACAGATTTTATTTGACGGTCACCGTTTATTTGATTTGAGTAATATTTATTTGATTTAAATAAAATATTTATTGAAATGAAATAAATATTTTATTCAAATCAAATAAACGATGGCCGCGAAATAAATTATTTTTCTGGGTGCAGAGTCGTGCAGCTGTCAGCCATGCAAGTTTTTATACAAACATCGATTTGCACAAACATTAAAAAGTATATAAAAAAATAAAAATAATAATGACCTGTGAATGGTGTTTATTAAATGAATATCACTTGTCCAATGATTAGCAATGAGCCCCGACCTCCGTTACCCGTTTAATTTCCGTCGGACTTTTCTCCGCCGCAACATTCGTACATGCATGGATGAGCGCATACAAGCAAATAACGCTACTGCGTAAGCCTGAAATACCCCGGTAATTTCGAAACCGCCTAAGTTAATCCGTATCATAACCGCGCGATTTCCATACGCATTAAGCGTGCAACTCTGCCGCGCGAGGTTGTTGTCGGCTATAGGCTATCGTTCGACTATATCTATCGTACGGTGCTCCGTACGATAGTTATATGGGTGTACAAATACAAGCGAAGGTAAACAGATGGTTTACTCCGACGAATGTGTCGGGGTTTCGTCGTACAGTAGATTAGTTAACATTTCATTAGTTATGTATACATAGTATGGCGCTTTATACCGTACCGTATTCGCAAGCGATTATGCCGCTGTTGCAACCCAACGATGAAATTCTGCCGGTGTTGTTTCCCTTTTCCCCGCCGTCCCGTCGAATCGTTCCGTTCGTCGTGGCGTCGCGCTTCTCCGCGGCGTCGTAAATCGAGAGACGTATCGTCTCGAAGAGCCTCGAACGCACGTGAAGTATCGCGAGGACCGCGAGGGTTGTCAGACCGAGAGACATTATGGATCCGACGACAATTAAGGCCGCCACGTCGAGTGGCATTGGCACAGCGTGTGTCGGTATTTTTTCTGTTATTTTATGGAAAATTTACGATTTATTGTAGAACTATATAACGAGATATACAGCGCAGGAAGCATGCGTGAAATGTGTTTCGGTATTGACGGGAGTGCAGGCTACAGACTTATAATTAGACTTAATTAAAATACGAAAATTACCACCTCTCAATTAAAATTATTAACTGTTTCACTGTAATTTTCCAACGATCAATGTACGGCGACTTTGCAACTACTATGTATTTTGGGCGGCAGGCTATCCTGTCGCTCCTGTAATTCGGCTCTGCTAGTATCAGTTCCAATAATTAAATAAATATCATGATTTTAGGTCATTGATAAAATCAGCTAATTTTATACTCGCAATAATTATATATTGAAAATTATATACTGAATAATTATATAACTGGCTGATATTTTATAATTAATTCGTTAACTTTTTTTTGTTAAATTGTCGATGATACGTTGTTTAAATTTTTTTTCGGATCGATCATTGAAAAGTAATGTTATTCACTTTTTTGTAATAAAGTTTTTGAGGCAGAGAAAATTAACATCGGGGTGGATTTTTTTTTAATGATGTAGCAGTTTTTATTGTAAATTTTACCTGCACCCAAAGACGTCATTACCATGGGGCCATCGTGACCGGGCGATCCATTGCCGGAAACGTGAACCACAGCGACTATCGGCCGCGGGGTCGACGGCTTTTTGACCCTTGGCACTTTCGTGTCGATTCTCTCGACTTGCTGCTCTTGCCCATTGTAATTAACGTTCTTATTCGTGATCGTTGCAATTGAACTCGTCCCGATCGTAGTTGTTTCGAGCACTACCGGATTCGGAGATGTCTCACTTAAACTTCCTTCGGTGCTCGTAGTCGATGCTCCGGGCCGAGCGTGATCTATCGAGAAGTATCGAGAAGTATCGAGAAGAAGGTCAATTTTTTTCCTGTTATAATTTTTTAATGAAAAGATATATACAATTTTAAAAAATAATAATTTCTCTAAAATAGCAGAACCCGAAGGCGTTAATCAAGATTTTTTTAAATGTCGAGAAATCCACTCTAAAATAAAAATGTACGAGCATTCTGTACTGTGTACTGTATACATTGATAAAAAATGAGGTTGAATAAACGAAAGATTCGGGCAGGGATGTTCAAATAAATATTTAATTATTTTCACAAAATATTTTAATACCTCAAAAATATTTTGGTGAAATCATAAAAAAAAAATTTTGAACCAATCAATTTTTTAGCTGTGGCAAAAGAGTATTTATTTGAACATCTCTGTCCGAATCTCTAGTTGATTGAACCGTCTTTTTATCATTGTAGAAGGAAAAAAGGTCAGCCGCTAAAAGGGTTTACAAAAGATCTATCGGTCATTCTGTCGATCAGCAATTTTTCCAGGATCGGTTCGACTCACCGATCTCTCGTTCGGTGGGCCTTGGCAGCGTCGTAGCCACCCGATCGCCCTGAGGGTCGGCAGGATCGTCGTCCTCGGAGTCCTCGTCGGTATCGAGACTGTCGTAATCGGAGATCGATGTTGAACTGTCGATCCGATCGATGGCCACGGATTTCGGTCGGGGTGACGGAACGTAGGCAGTTGTTGCGACCGAAATTGTGCTCTCGATCCTTTCCTTGCCTCCGGGCCAATTACCTATTCCCCCGATAAACGGGACGATAGTTTCCTCGGATACGATGCAGATACCGGTCTCGTGATGACAGACCGACGATAATTCGCGTGTTGCTAATGGCGAACGGCTACTATTACCGCCATTCTCATTGTCGCAAGCGCAAGGTAATGCGCAATCCAAGCCCCACCAGTCTGCTGGGCACTTCTCTTTGCAGCTTCGGGAAAATTTTTTAAAAATGCATAAATTTGAATAAAATTTTAAAAAATAGAAAAACTTCTTTTTTGCGGTCAATAAATTTTACCCAGATCCGCGCCATCCCGGCGGGCAGTGACATTTCCCATCCACGGTATTGCACACCTCGACAGGCTCGCAGTGGCATGTTCGGGAGCATCGGAGGCCCCACGTGCCTGCCGGGCATTCTACATTCATAAAAAGATATAAATATATATATGTCCATAAATGTCAAACAGCAATCTTTAATCTCCGATGAAAAATAAAATGCCAGATCCTTATTTTTTTTCATTGCATTCGACCCTAACTATTGGAATTTTATTTCCTACATGGAGTGGCAATGTTTTTCCCAAATCGGTTGGTCGTATGGCATTGCGACTGATTCTCCTAAATCCAGAAAATATTCCTTCGATTAGCGAACGCAACGACTCGATCAAAATCGATTGATGTGTACGCTCCGATAATCCGGGAATATATGTGATAAATATCGTGAAGACTCTCTCCACCGACAGTCCTGAAATAAATCATAAAGAATTGGGGGCGGTTCCATTAAAACGTCCGTTCGGTATGTATTCGGCCGTGGGAATTTCGATCGTAAACCATCGCTGCGGCATCGTCGCCCAATCTGTGTACAGAGTCTACCGTAGACCAACACACGGAAGAGCTTGGGAACTCCTAGTTCATCCGGATCGACGACGCAACGAATTCTACCACCGCAACGACTATTAATGCGCAAAGGGAGTGCGATAGAAAGTGAGGCCCGAGCTCTATCGAAGGACGAACGATCGGCTATGCAACTCGCCGCGAAAAGCCAATTTGCCTTAAATTATTGGGGCTATCTGGTGCGCGCCGGTCGATGGTCGCACTGGGAGAACCGGTGGCCGGATAATACGATTCCGCCCGGCGCTCGAAGCTCGTGGGTTCCGATAATTTGGTCTTATCGCGGAAGTCGCCCATCGTGCTATTTTCGTCCGAACAACTCGCGTCAAGGGACATCCGGAACGACAGACCACGAGGAAAACGTTGACATATCTGATCGATGAGCATTTCCCAAGTAGAAGGAAAAAAAATTGTCATACATTGGTACATCGATTTTCGTATAAATCGATCGGGCCATATTCACCACCTTTACCATATATCATGTAATCAATCGTACAGGACATTTTTTTGTGACATTTTTGAACATTTATTCTGACATTTTAAAGCATTTTTTGTGACATTTTAAAACATTTTAAAACATTTTTTGTGACATTCTTTTTGTCTTTTCCTTCCTTGAGATGGAATAGCCAGAATCAACAACACCACTGAATGCTCATCTTCCGATATCTTGCGACGGGATGCGAATCGTCTCGATCGAAATAACTGCCGATTATTCCGGTGCTCGAAGCTCCAATAATTTGTTCTTACCGTGGAATTCTGCCCATCGTGCGATTTCCGTTCGAACAACCCGCATCGACGGAGATCCGGAACGACAGGTCACGAGGAAACCGTTAACACATCCGTTCGATTGGCTTTTCCCAAGTAGCGGAGCAAAAATTGGTGTTGAAGTGGTGAGTACGGACCACATCGATTGTCACGTAAATCGATCGGGCCATATTCACCACATTTACCATATATCATGTAATCTATCGTACCGGAAATGACTTTTTTGTTGGTGTATTTTCCTTCCTTGAGGTTAAACAGCGAGAATCGACAACACCGCTGAATCCTCTGCTTCCGGTATCTCGCGACGGGATGCGAGTCATCGTACATCAAAATAACTACCGATTATTCATCGGCCTCTGGTACATCGAGACACGTTATTTATTTACTCGAAGTATCCTTGCCGTACGACGACAACACGTGCCTGGTTACTTTCACAGTAAAACCGGAGACAGACGGGAATCCAATTAATTTTATTCGCGACAACATCGATTGGCGGACATGGAATCTGTGTCGAGAGATCGGCGCGATAATCTTTTTACAACGTCTCTAGAGTGGTGAATTACATTTGCTGAAAAAAAGTCACAACGTCACTGCTTGGCTGATACATTTTTTTTATTGGATGTGACGTCACTTCCGATATGAAAATCTCATTTATAAATCGAAAGTGACGTTATGCTGGAGAGGTTTCATTGTGACGTCACTTCCGGTTTGAAAACGTACGTTTTCAACCGGTTGTAACGTTATACGCGAAAAAGTCACTTCCGGTTTGAAAATCTCAATTTTCAGAAAATGCCGGAAGTGACGTCATACCGGAAATACGTCACTTTCGGTTTTGAGGATCTATTTGTTGACCGAAAGTGACGTCTTATAGGAAATTCGCCAATATGTTAGGTTCGACTTAATACGGGATTGGGGCGAATGCCGACTTGAACGCCGGGCGAGTACAAAACAACCGGTGCGGTCCCGATGGTTACATCTCACCTAAGTACCTGATTGATAAGCGTATCACTTGCTAAAAATTCCCTAAAATCAGTTATTCACCAGATAAAATATACCAAACCGTATTCCAATTAACAAAAAAACATCGATCGAATAAATCAATTTAAAAAGCATACACGCTTAAAAAATAATTAACGTTCGCCATAAACATTTGAGATCGCCGACGAAAGTTTTTATCCAAGTAAAATTTCGTGTACCCGGTATATTTATTAATCGGCAAGGTTATTTTAATTGAAAAACAAAATTACAATAACAAATGAAAATGAAATGTTTCGCTTTCCATGACTCTCGACGTCTCCCGAGTGTGCGTAATTGCGCGAATATATGTATTACGCTCTCGGCGGGAGCATCGCGAACAGATGGTTGTTATGTGTCTTATATGCAGTCTGCAACGAGTACGTATAATATTCTCCTACCGGAATAATTCTCGCGGTACTTTCGCGAGTGTAATACAAGACGCAAGAAAGTACATTAAAGCGAACGGGCAGTTTGCAAGCGGAGATACATGTGGTGTTCCGTCGTGGGCGAGGCAATGCGCCGCGACTTCGCGGAGCTGCTCAGCCTCGCCGCCTCCTGCAAGACGCGGCACGGCTGGACACTGGTCGAGCCTATTGAAAGTCCTTGCGAAAGTTTCGGCGTCATGCCACTTCCGGGCTTCCGCAACTTTCGAGGCGTTCGTACTGTCAACGTGAGCCAGCCGCGTACCAGCCCCGACGTAACACACCTCGCGCACACCGCGTGTGTTATTCTACGTACGGGATTATACGGCGCGGTGTTGTATCTGTCCGCGAATGCATGTGGCGACGATGACGTGGAAGAAATTCACTTGGGCGTGCCCTGGACTTTACATATATTGCGTTTCTTGCCGATTCACTGTACGCAAGACGCTGTTCTCGTATATTTCGCAACCCCTTAGGGAGGTTCGAGCACTTCACGGTAGTCAAAAAAAGTGATACATTTTTTAAGGAGGTTGGAGCGAATGGTGTTCATTTTTCCTAAATTCGAGAAATTTGGGTGAATTTTCTTGGGTTTACATGGAAAAATGTGCAAAAGTCAAAATAAAGATAAAAATCTGAAAAAATTCATACGTATTCCGAAAAGTGAACGAATCATTGCCATTAAAAAAAAGTTGAGTTTCCACATATTTTGATGAACAATTTTTTTTCAACAATTTGTTAATAACATTTTGAAATTATTATTATGTAAAATTAGTCTTTTCGATGCCTATAATAAGTA
>JAPYZD010002119.1:0-17150 GCA_030522725.1 Ichneumoninae sp. B BG-2022a | reverse complement strand
TCAGGTTCGATTCCCGACGTCGGACTTTCGTCGCGTCTCACCGAGAATGAAAACAATGGAGTACAGCTATATACATCCGACACTCACACTTGGAGTTACTGTGTGCGAGTGACCGATGTATATATCTGGAGCTTCGTCTCGTCCATGTTTTTTTCCCTTCTCGTCGAAACATACAAAGCCGGGAATCAAACCATCGACCTCCCGATACTTAGGTCTTAGAGGCGAGCACGCTAACCACTAAACCACCGCACCGGTATAATAATAATAGTAATAATAATAATAACAATAAAAATAAAAAGCAGGGAACAGAAAACGCAAGCAACGACCTGTAAAGAAAAGATGTGAGAAAATATGAAAATGTATAAGAATGCGTGGAAAGTGCGAGACGAAAAGTGATCAAGAGACGTTCGGTAGTCAACCCTCAAATGCGAAACTGTGATAGAATCCGTTGTATTAGAATTGCGTCGCCGTGACATTTTTTTTTTCAGTGCGCGAAGAACAACCGAGTTTTGCCAATCTGAACTCTGAACGCTCACACTTGTGCGGATCGTTTGTGCACTTGCGAAAGTTCTCTTCTATTTTTAATTCATACTTGAAACGACGAGTAGCACAGATGTCTCATATTCTGCGGAGGAAAATGTATTTTAATGTCTCGGGGCCACTGTTGTTTTCTCAAGAGATACGATGTAAGCGAAGCCGACGGACAACACGATACTTGTTGTTCCTCGGCAGCTGCAATAGCGAGAATATGTGGCGAGTTGTCGGTCTCGAAGCACCCGGGCGAAATGATTTATCAAGTCCACGGGGCAACACTCGACTACGTGGAGTACCGTGAGACGCAAATCATCGGGTGCTATCGACGACATTGAAATTAATTAAGGATAACAAAATATTCCAATCTTAGTGAAATAACGAGAGGGCTGGGAGCGAATGCGAACGAGGTCCGAGACATTCCAAAAGACGCTCTTCACCAGAGGACTAATTAGTTTGTAGAGAGAAACTCTCATCGACTCATAGAGATCTCGGCACCGAAACTATTCTCGCGAGGTTCACTTAAGATGGTTGTGATTATATAGTTAGATTTTATAGAGTAGTCTATGTAACTTTGTCCTCCCTATCGGGGATGGCGCCGTTTCTTGGGAGTGACGAAGAAATAGTAATATTTTGAGACGAAAAGCTCAATCTCGACGAAAGGATTGTCCAATCCGATACCTTGCTTCATATTTTTTTTCGAAACGCAACGCGAATGTACCGTCCATCGAAAATGCAAACTCGATCGCCAACCGTGGCTTTTTTACCGCAAAAATGTACATTTTTCATCTACAATATCGTCCATATTATAAAAAAAAGAAACCTTATGTATATGACGTTTAAATGCGCCTAAATTGTGTTGATGACATTATTTGAAGAGATGTAAATGTACACAGAGAAAAAAAGTCAATTCGGTCAACAAAATGTGCGCTTACGGGTGGCGAAACAATGTTTGGTTGATCGAAAGGAATACCTCGTTGATCGAACTAGCAGACCGCCGAATCAAATGTTTCTTTACTTACTATTACAATTTTTTCATTCCATCAACCAAACGTTTGTTTCGCCACCCGTAAGCGCTCATTTTGTTGACTCAATCGATTTTTTTTCTGCGTAGCGCGGCAAAGATCGATTCTATACAAATACATAATATATTTACATATACGCAGAATCAGCTATTGTACATCTATTTTAAGAGTAAATAAGTTTTATAAGTGTCAACAAATATGCATACTCTATTTTTTTTACCAGATGTTCTAAAGGCTGAGGAGTGCCTGATCTCTCGCATGAGATGAGAAGTCGATTGCCTCCGATTTTTAGAACATTCGGTATCCGTGAGAAGCGAGAGAGACAGAGAGAAAGAGAGAGAGAGAGAGAGAAATTGTTAAAAGAGCGATGCAAATAATATGCCCGTGAGAATATTTGTATATAATTTCTTATAAGTATAATAGGAAATGAGAAATCATAATATATATATTCGCACGCCGAGTGACTGTAAAATTGTTGTAATCGTCGTCCTATTTAAAGTTCATAGTGCAATACAGACTTACTTCAATTATCAGGGTTGCATATTTAGAGCGATCATTCATCTATCGTCATTCGATTTTAAACATTAGTTACGCGTCATTTTCATCGAATGATTATGTATTTCTTCACGTATTCGACAATCTACGTTTTAAACTCTGATTAACCCTAGTGCATCACACATAATTTTGCATCTCTTCGACACCACAGATGGATCTGGCGGTCTAGACGTTTCGTCGTTGGGCTACTTTGCCGAAAGTCAAGATTATTTTTATTCACTTAATTTTATTTTTAATTTTCATTGTTGTAAAATCGAAACGACACGATGTAAGCAGCATGTCTGTCAGGTGCCATACCGATATAATAATTACACGCTTTAGAATCGGACCTAAATCGACAAATTGTTGAAAAACATAAGATTTTGTTGACGCGGCTCGGGCCCACCAGACTCATCGGTGGTGCGGTGGGGTTAAAGTAATCGGCGTGCATAAAAAAATAAACAACTTGCCTTATTGCAGAATCAGTTCCATTGTTTGAGAAATTTTCCTATTGACTCGCATCCCCTACGAGATGTATCCAGCACCGCAGCGTGTTTATCGTGCTGATGATAATAAAGGTGCATACACAATTTGACAAAATTCATTTGGGAGTAACGAGTCTATGATTTTGAATTCCAAACTAACTAGCACGATTGCAGAAACAGTTGGCGATCGTTACGATGCAGAACATGGCGACATCCGTAAACACTGATGGATTATGGCGCTTTCGATTTGGCGTTATTTATTCGTTGCTATAACAACAGCTGCGCATGCGCACTGTCGTTTTTTTAAATATGAATTTTTAGCACAAAACGACCGTGCGCACATAAAGAACGTTGAATCGAAAGCGCCTATAAAGTGATTCCGATTCGTGGTGACACATATGCCCTCTATCGGAAATAGCTGCGAGGATAAGACGAAGATTCCGATTCGCGAGCGGGAACGTTCTGGTGTCGCGGAGAGATTCTTGTATGAAAGTAATCTTAGCCGTGAATTCACTGTTACATTCGTCGGAGTTAAACAGGTATGCTCGTTGATATTCTTTTGTTGTATTGATAAAGTAGATCCACAAATCCTAACCTGAATAACGAATATCGATGGTATATAGTATATACAACAATATATTCAACGACGAAAAAACAACAACAAAAAATCTCCCGTTGATCATGGCGTTCGAAAATGAAACTAATATTTTTCTCCTTTTAGAATCTCTGACAATGGCAGATCCGTATGGAGCAGAATTATCGGAGGATCGCAATGGCTTTGCAGAAAATCCAGTGAAAGACAAGCTGCGCTTAGTCGAATACGCAAACACTATGAATGCCATTAACGAGAGAAATGAATGGATAGCAGAACACTTTGGTGATATGGATCGGAGCGTACACAAGGAATTATCGCTTTCTTCCAAGCAACTGACCAATCTACCTACAAAGTTTGGGGTTCACTTCAAGAATCTGACACGATTAGATCTCTCTAAGAATAAGCTAACGAATTTGCCGAACACGCTGCGCTTGATAGCTAAATTGGAGAGTCTGTTGCTCAATAATAACTGCATCAGAAACATGCCGCTAGTCATTATGGAATTATCGTGTCTCAGAGTACTGCAACTCTCCGCCAACTGCATAGAAACGCTGCCCCCAAAATTGGGTGACATTCTTTGTCTAGAAACATTGATACTCAGCTCGAACAGAATTCGAGATTTGCCGGAATCTTTAAAAAAATTAAATCAACTGAAGACTCTCAATGTGTCGAGCAACTGCTTGAAAACATTGCCATCCTGCTTGGGGGAGCTCGTATCTCTAGAAACAGTAATTCTTAGTTCAAACAAACTCGATGATCTCCCGGAGTCGTTCAGTCAATTGAATCAACTGAAGACTCTCGATTTGTCATCTAACTTCTTCAAGAAATTTCCTGTCTGTATACTGAAGGGTATGCAAACTCTGGAATCACTAGATGTTTCGTACAACAAATTTATAAATGTTACCACGGCACCGGCCAGTGAGAAATTAAAAAAATTGTACATCAGAGAAGTCGGTAGGCACTCGAAGTTTCCGCTTTGGCTATTCAGCGGATGCGCACCTAGACTCGAAGTCCTAGATCTCGAGGGCACAAAATTTAATTATTTTAACATGCCCGACAACTGTCCCGACCTCAGGATCAAAAGTTTGTCCCTAAAACGCTGTAGCTTCTATGATTCGTTTGTTAACGAGTTAACGGGACGTACCAGTCAGCTCGAGTGTCTGCAGATCGGCAATGGCAGGAACGGAGAGAGCGGAAATGCTTTCTGGTCGATGCCCATAAAGAATCTCAAGAATCCCGAGCTCGTGACCGAAATCGACGTGAGAGCGACCGGGTTACCGGTTGTCTGTAAAGCGATCCAGCAGATGGTCAACTTAGTTCGATTGGATATTGGCCAGAACAATATCAGTTGGTTGTGTAACGAAATATGTTCCCTGAAGAAACTTAAAGTACTGCTGGTAGATGACAACGGACTGACCGAACTTCCGGACGAAATCGGTCGCATGGCAGCACTCAAGGAGTTGAAAGCCAATGATAATAATCTCGCTCGTCTACCCGAGTCCATAAGGGACTTGAAGGATCTCGCGTATTTGGACTTTTATAACAACGAGTTAGATGAGAGGCCGATCGATGTGGAGTACATGGATAGTCTTCTCGGTATCGATCTCGATCAGAACAACTTTAGGATTTCCGACAGTGATTTTGTAAGAATAACTATAATTAACGAACGCAGAGGTTGTACGGTCTCGAAATCATTACTTCAATCGACAGATCAGGGATACACCATACGAGACTATGAGAGAGGCTCTTCGCAATCGCTACGGGAATCGCGAGCAGTGTCGACGCACGGGGCCAAGGTACGAAATGGATACAGAGGAGCAGGCTGACACGAGTTCTGACACTTCTTCAATAACACGTCACGAGTGGACGACTAAGTCAGTTTTAGAAGGACCTGAGTACTCTCTGTATCTAAGTAAAAAATATCTTCCTTTTATGACAAACTAAAATGAATTATCACATTCTTTCTAGTGTTGACGTAAATTCTAATAGTACCGGGCAAATTGAGGAGGACTGGGACAATTCCGCCGACGAATTCGAACCTGGCCGTAAGCATTTTCGTAAATTATTTCCATCTATCGATGATCGAGATATAGGGGAGAGCGGGGCGATGTGGGGCAACGGGCAAAACGGGGTTTTTGGGCAAAACTAAATTTTCCAATCATTTTTGGATCGGACAAGGTTGCAAAACTGAGCAGAAAAGCGTGATGTATCCGATAGGGCGAATTCGGGGACCCAAAAATTATTGGAAAAGGACGTTTTGCCCAAAGCCCCGTTTTGCCCCGTTAGCCTATTTTGCCCCGCTCTACTCTACCACTAATACCGTATATTGATATATTTAAAAGGCGAGGCCTATCAATCAGCGTTCGGGCAGTGGTCATACGTCGAGAGGGCAATGGCAATGGGTATCTACTCGAACCGCTTTTGTCCGGCTGATTTACACCTACCACCGGTCAGGAATCGCGTAGCGCAGACACGAGCACAAGGTGAAATAAATGGCGAATCCGTCGTACAGGAAGGCCAATTCGAGGATGCCTGATGAGAGTATCACCGCCAGAGTATTAAATTCTACGATGCCAAAGTACCTGTGTTCAAATTCTTTAAACAGAAGGTATACATGATATATAGTATAGCTGATTAATGGCGAGTGTTTTTTATAAATATTGTTATAATTCGTTATTGGCGAAAAGGAACAACGTGTACATATGTGCAATGAATCATTAATCCCTAAACTTTTGATAATAAAAGAGGAAAGAATTGTGTTGTTCCGACGCAATCTCATTATGTACTCACTATATGTTCTTCGCGGTTAAGCTCCTTCAGCTCTTTTCTCGCTGTGCTTTTATTCCTACAGACTCGTGAAACGCAAATTCTTAA
This sequence comes from Ichneumoninae sp. B BG-2022a, assembly GCA_030522725.1. NCBI lineage: Eukaryota > Metazoa > Arthropoda > Insecta > Hymenoptera > Ichneumonidae > Ichneumoninae sp. B BG-2022a. The sequence goes on along the minus strand of JAPYZD010002119.1, from coordinate 11,106 downwards.
GATCGCGGAACACGTCCAGGCAGAAAAAAAACTGACGATCATTCACGGTCGCGCAACTCTGCAGAAGTGGACCATATCACAATTGATCATTCCCCTAATCGATCATTAAAGAAACGATTTGCGTACACGTGTTTGCCGTTGTTTATCGATTGATTCGGGTCTATGTGCTTTGGCAAAAAAAAATGCGGATTACAGTTACGCAATTGTTTGTCGTGATACGACACACTATTCTCGGAAACAAAGCACCGCGGCACGAAATCGTTAAGCATTGTTCCATAATCTGATAATATTAAGAGCGTAAAGAACCGGCGATCGTCGTAAAGTGCGCGATGCTCATTGAGTGAAGAGGTTACTCATGAACGGTGCTTTTCCCGTGGGGCACATTTTGGTACTTCGGCTATTTGACTCGACCGAGGGCCTCACTGTCGCACCTCTCGATGTTATTATTGACCTCTTTCTGCTTCTCGTCATCCTTCGCTGTTCCATACCTTCCTCACATTGCATGCTTCCTCCCCCGTAACGTTGAAGAGCTTACACATTTCGCAGGTACAACCGCTTGGTCTTGACGCTCGTATATCTTTGCGATTAGATTTAACAGTCTTTGCTCTTCTTTTCCGGCTCACAACTTTCCCCCGACCACTGGGGTATTTTACGGTCTTCTTTCGATCATTTTTAAACTTCCCCGTAGCACTATCGCCCCATCCAATAGATTTTTTCGTAACCGTTCTCTCGATGCTGCTCTTTCCTGTTTTCATTTGCCCCGAAACCCGCCTGCCATGGTTTCGCAGTTTTAACGTATCTTCTTCTCTGCACACATGACGTTTTCGCGAGTTAAAGAAACGTTTAATCCTCGCGCAAGGTGACATAGTTCTTTTCGATCGCGCTTCGAGCGAATCGCAATTACACCCATCATCATCGATCTCGTTTGTTCTGTCGAACGATACGTTCTTCGTTTTGCCAATATTCAGCGCGCCACCGTCGTCATCCGACCACAGCAAATCATCCTTCTTTTCATTGTCCGATTGTAAAACAAACTTCGTGTACTCGCCGTACCGTTCGTCGATCTCCTGCGCCCCGGAAGTAGTCGGTCTTCGAGTTGTATGTAATTCCTCCAAATTCGATTTTTCGAACGCGTACAGTTTTTCATCCCTCTCGCTAGCGAAGACGATAATAAAAAGTTTTCGTTTCAGACAATTGCCTATTACGGCGAGCAATCTTCGTCGTTAGCGTCTTACTCGTGGTTGAGACGAAGATAATCCTTGTAACATCGACAAGCCCGCCTGTACGACACGATCAGGACGCACCCCAGTGAGACGAGCAGCAAAATGCTACCGGCTACGACGAAAATCATAAAACGACGTTCGAGCAGGTCCTTTTTTGTCGGGCCTCGAACATGTGATCTATCGTACAATACTAATGGTTATGCGAGTCTGCATTTTTCTTATGTTACTCAACTAACTTAACAGTTTTATTTTTTGAATAGTGTTTGTAATTTCTTCGAGGCTCCTTGTCACTGCGGCCAGTTCTTGGTGTTTTGGGCTTGCGTTTCATATTTTTTCTTTTCGCCTTCTTCGTCTTTTTCCTTTTTTTCCTCAACCGAGAGGCCAGATCGGCTCGGCCCATTTCGTGCAGAGCAGCCACCAACCAATCTCTCGTGCATCCTATCGTTTTTCCTCTCTGATTGCACTCGTCCAATGACTCTAGACACTGTATTCGGGAATTTTCGGTTACCCACTCGTCGCGATAACCATGATGCGCCGTTACGCGTCTCCTTGAAGTTCCTCGACTGCCCGGCAAATAACTTAGAAGCCGAGAACATTCCTCAGGGTATAATCTGTCGGCGATGAAGTGCAAATCGTTCTCGGATAATTCTCCACCTCCTTCGACACAATTTTCCTGTATATATATATATATATTGCAATTAACTATGATCGATTATTTAATTGACAACATTTATTTGACTTCTTGGTCGTCTCAAGGAGGTGAGGGAGGGGAAGTGAGAGACAGAGGGAGGGGTGTTTACAGAGAGGTTATACGATCCGATCGGACAATATCGATTAAATGCAACTATGTTCACTTACCCTCGCAATAATATATGTCAAAAGATAAAGTCGTATAAATTTCATAGCAAATAAAAGCCCATGGGTGGGTGGGTGTGTGTGTGTATGTGTGTGTATATATGTATATGTATGATATCGCTATAAAATTATTTTAAACGACACAACATAGGTGCATCGAGGAGGGACATTCAACATCTGTCAAAATGAGCTGAATTGTAAAACTCAATAACATCCGTATCTTGAAACAAATGACGGTTAAAGCTTCGACTGCAGCATTGTGCTACACTGGAGAGAGGGAGGGATAATATAATATCGGGTCCCGATGGTTCAGTCGACGACCCACAATTGCCATCGCACAACTCGTGTTTTGCGGATCTATGCGTCGAGACGTAAGACGTTGTTATCGACGACTGAATCCTCTTCGTTGCGCGACTTTCTCAAGGCACACGTCTTTCTCGTACACGCCACATTTGCGTCGCACTTTTTTCTCTTCGGTGCTTTCTCCGTTACTTTGGAATCTTTCCTGTCTTTCGAACGAGCCGAATTATCCGGCGACGTTATAACACTTTCCTTTTCGTTATTCGCATCTTTGTCGCGTTCTTTAGGCATCTTCTTTCTCCTCCTCTTCTTCTTTTTCTTCTCTTTTTTCCTGTTCGAATCTCCTTCGCTCTCTTTTCTTGTCGACACCTCTTCGGAGGAGAAGCACAATTCGGCTATACTCTTCAGCCTTCGTTTCTGGCATTTATCGTCCGAACAAATAATCTTCTTGCCCGAGGCTCTCGACTCATCGACTTTAGCATCGTTGGTAAAAGCATTGCACTCGCAGCATTTGCAGGAAGGATTGTCTTTTTTCAATATATTAGCGAGTTTCTCGTGAAATTTTTTAAGCTCAATACGCTTCTTTGCTGGATTTGTGAACTGATTACTCTTCTCAGACGTTTCTCGTGGTTTCGTTTTCGTTGATTTGTCAATTTTCGGAACCGGTGGGGTCTCATCTTTCACGACGCCCGTGCAATTTTTATCGCATCGACGATTTCGACTATTCGCCAGTTCCCGAGTCTGCTGCTGTTCGATGTCCTTAAGGAATTTCTTTTTTTTAGGTTTTCGTGCTCGTACGAACTTTTCATGCACGCAAGTCGACGAGGGTGAACGAGATTGCTCCTGTGTAGAGGATCCACGCTTTTTTCTTCTTCCGTATCGTGAGCCGCCGGTTGTCGATCCACCCTTCTCTATATCCACGTCGAAACTTGAAGGTTTTCGAGTTAAACGATCCGCCAGTGGACAACAGTCGTCAAGCTTTTTGTCTTCAATGGGAAATAGCCTTCCGCGATTGTTCTTGTAAAGAGCGAAGAATACAGTGGCGAGAATAGTCAGGGCTATGATACCAAGCAGAATGAGAAAGGCCGTCCACCGAGTCGTCGAATCATCGTCTTCAGTTACACGAGCTCCACCCTTAACATCACCTCTTCTTTCACTACTGACCAGAATAATTACTTTATATTTCTCGTTGCTATACGGTGTGCCAGAGTTCATTAGTACACTGCGAAAAAAGGATGGTATTTCCTACTATAACGAATAGTTCCCAGAGGGGACGTCTATATAGATAGTTTGTGATAGTATGTATTCAATTGATTTAACTATAATCATAGTTACAACTATAATTTGTGGTCATTGTCGTAACTGTAAAATATAGACGTCCCCCCTGGGAACTATTTACTATGTAAGCTTTTCTCAGTGTATCGTACAGTACGGACCTTCCCCTATCGGCCTTTGCCTCCTGAGTACGGTGAACCTGGACCACAGCTTCTTTCGGACGGTCTTTTGATTGTCCCTCAGTCGGAGTTACTCGAACAGTCTTGGAAATAAAGGGTCGTGGCGGTATCGTAGCTAGTTTGGCAGTCTTTCTGGACAACCTTGGACCCTCCTCAAAAAATGGCTTCATTCTTCGATTCCTCGTGACGTACTTAGCCAAGTCGGGTCTCCCCAAGGTGCGTAATGCAGCTTCCATCGCGACGCGGGCCCACCTGTTGCTTTTTTCTGAATAAAGATCATGTGTTGCTTAATTCATCCGTTTCCGTCGCCGGCGACACTCTGTTGAAATTCCAAATACATTTAAGATACTTCGCAAATGTATTTGGAATTCATTTCGCATATGGCCAGCGACCGAAACGGATGCATCAAGGAACAAACGGAGGGTGTTCCAGCAGCTTAAAAAAAAAAGCTACCTGGTAAATTGCGCTTCCATGCCTCGAGCTTGAGACGACAATTTTCGTGACTAAGAAAAGATATTTCGAGTTGGCGTCTCAACACGGACTCGTCGTCGAGCGGTATCTTTTTCCCCGATTGTTCGTACTCCTCGTCCGTCATTGATCTCTTAAGATACATAGCCTCTAGTAATCTCAAGCATTCTATGGGATTTAGTTTTTGAGAGAGGTGCGTCAATTCCATATCGTCGAATTCGTCCGAGCTCGAAGCTGCCCATATTATCTATCGATGATAAATTTATAAATCTTAACACCTAACGAAGTGGTCGACTACAACGATGAAGACACACATATAGACTGAGAGGAATTCGTAGGTAGACCCAGCAAACCCTGTCTTTAACTTACCTGAGTTAAAACGATGATTACGATAATATAAAAATTGTAGATACATTTCATCGCAAAAATAGCAGAGCGTATAAAATCCAGTGACGGTACAACGACATTTCTGTTGTCACAATCGTGACGGACCGGAACAGTTGAGAATCTTTACGTCAGAAGGGTCATCAATTTAATTCTCTTATTCGGAGAGTATGCTCGGATCGCTGAATCGTACACGACGAAAGTAGCGCGTCTTTGCTGCTTGCTCCGGTCATTGCCCGGAGCGTACTTACTGGGAGAATGTGTCTCACGTATCGAAGGGTCTACACGAGACGACCCGAATGACTCCAGATGAGCTTCGTCGCTGATATGAGAAAAGACCTCAACCGCTCGATAATCGTTCTCGTATCCTTGATGGCTTTCGAAAGAGTAATTGAAAGAGCCCGCTGCATTCGCACACATTCCACTCGCGTTTGTACACTTTCGAACCTGAGCATGTTTACCCTTCATTTTTAAGATAATTAACGCCGAAGATGACGACGACGCAGCATTGTCAAAGATCAATAATTTATTTGTTCGTTCTCCCCGAATGGCTTCGAACGGCAATGAATCGCCGACGTTGAAAGATTCCAATCCGAAGAGAGAACTCGAGACCAAGCTTAGCGATCTTCTGGAATTCGGCAGAGGCGCAACTAAGTGGCCGGTGGTACGAGAATACGTCGACGAAGATGAAACTACGAGAGTCTCTACGTCCGAAGTTTCGCCTTTTATGCGGTAGAGGAATTTCCTCGTTGGCAATAAATCACTAGAATGTTAGATATATCCACGAGTGTATTCGCAGCTTCGAGCCAGCTGACAAGGACGAGGAGGAAGTTCAAGAGGAATCTCTGGAAGACACTAGTGAAGAAATTGAGAAACAGAACATTGCGAAACATCCGACGAAACATGAAAATAAACACACTGAGCTCGTCAACAAGATACGAAAGAAATTGACCGATAGTAATGACACCGTAAAGTCAATGAAAAGTTAAAACGATGTAATTTCCGATATTTTTTTTTCAGAGGAAACCAAGTTAACGGTATCATTGCCAGTGGCTATTGTCGTAGTTGGAAGCATAATTCTCGTGACTTGTTGTTGCTCTCTGTACCTTCGGAATCGATTAGAGGCGTGCATAAATACAATAACCGGCAAAAAGAAGAAAAAGAGGTGGCATTGTTTTTGTATTGGATCGACGAATTAATCAACCCCATATCGATAACTCTGTCGTTCTTTCTCGAGCAGTAAAATGTTAGCAGTAGATTCGGAACGCGGCAGGATAACACCCAGAGTTCGAAAGAAATCAGTGGCCTCGAATAAGAAGAGGGCGAGATCATTGTCGCAGGACGTCGTTAATGTAGCAACGCAGCAAAGTAGTACGATGGCGACCGGTAAAGATGTCGAGGAAGAATCCACAACTGGGTGCTATCGGTGCTGCAAGAAAAAGAAGAAAAGTGAAAAAAAGTCGAGACGGTGACACAGCGTATCATGGAAGATTACGGAAACAAACTAAACACCCCCTATATATTATATCGAATCATTTACACCCGCAGCTATTTTCACTATTTCATTTGATGTATTAACGATACGATACGATATGAACCATCGGCTGATTATCTTCTTGGCTGTTCTGTACATGCGATTGGATCCTCGGAGAGTCCATTGTACCATCGATGTAAACCTTTCCGAGTTGGAATATTTGGCTGGACATCTCGATCCATTCGAGTGCATACGTCTCGTTGCTGCGCTTCACTACGCTACTTACGAGCTGCCACAGAGTATCGCCGGAGCCGGTAAAATATTCCATCTATAAAAATTCTAAACCGTTAAACGACAATTTAGCGGGACAAAATTTTAGAGCGGAAAGTTGACGAGGAAATCCCGTGTCTACGTCAGCTCATTCATTGGAACAGTTCACCCTCAGAGGGCAGAGGAAAGACTCACGAGGCTCTCGAGCATCGTCTTCGTCAATTGAATCGAAACGATCTGGCAGATTGGTTGGGAACAACGGCTTTCAAGCAGCTGGGAAGGGATCTGGAGAAGGCTCTGGATGAACCTTTCGGAGATCTCGGGGAACAGGAGACCGAGACACAGTCAGTTTATATTCGTACAAACGCATTGATAACAATGTGTAACACACACACTTTGTACAGGTACCCGATAACCATCGATCCCTTGGATGAGCCGGCTGAAGAAAATGCTTGGTTGCCGATTGATACTCTGCTAATGACTCTCCTCGTTGGATTACTCGCGACTCTTGTGGTTTTAATATTAGGCTTCGTAGTTCATAAAATTAAGGTACGTCGACACTAGCGGAGACTGATTAGGTTTAATAGAACTTTACAAGAACACACAGTAAAAAAGTTTGTATTTTTTCACAACAACTTATTGTTTACAAACGTCCACAATTTTTTATTTGTCAATTTTCGGATCTCTGCTAATGACTCTCCTCGTTGGATTACTCGCGACTCTTGTGGCTTTAATATTAGGTTTCGTAATTCATAAAATTAAGGTACGTCGACACCAGCGGAGACTGATTAGGTCTAATAGAACTTTACAAGAACACGCAATAAAAAAGTTTGTATTTTTTCACAACAACTTATTGTCTACAAATGTCCACAATTTTTTATTTGTCACTTTTCGGATCGCACTTTGCGACTCTAGTTTGACAAACTAAGGTACGAACTAAAATTGTCAATGACACGGGAAATAATAGCACTGATTTCTATATTCAAACCCGAACAAACCAGTTTATCGCTTATTTAACTCTAATTATTTTTATTGAAACTTCGTATTTCGATTTCACGAAATAATTTGTCTACTGTGCAGAGCAGGCAAATATTTAGAAGGACTCGAATGAATTAATTCGATTTAATCTGTCTCCGAAAATCTGGTTCTTATTATCTATCCATTCGTCGTTTTCTTCATTCCATTGTATTCATCGATACCTTGCTTGAGGTTTTTAAAAACCAGAGCGATTGCTATGTCGAGTGCTTCCGAAACTGGACCAGTGCATTTAGCGGCGAGCCGAGTCTTAATTATTTTATTCGTGATTGGCTCCAGTAACTGCATATCCATATACGATCAGATTCAATCGGAATGTCAAAAAGTTGTGTCAAAGGATAAAAAATGTTGAAACCATTAACTCACATCGAACGGTATCGTATCTTGTCCCCTTCGAGCGTGTCTTTCCCCAGCCATGTGAAGAGCAGCAACGCATAATTCAGGGTCGTGAATGAATTCAATCGCTTGACTGAGTGTGCTCATTATCGTTAGACAATGAGCATGAAACTTGCGATCTTGCTTCAGCTCGCTCAGTTGTTTTCCTCTAAAAGTGGGGAATGCCTCCTGATATTCTGGATGCTCGTGGAAGAAACTGCGAATCAATTGTGCATATTGATACCAGAAGTAAGAATCGAAGGGGGGCATTTTTTTTAACTTGCCTTGTCATTATCTCAACGCCTATGTCGAGATTATTACGATCGACGATCTTCCAGCATTCGCGTAGAAGATTCTGTTGGTTTGCGGTCAAACCGGTAGCCGGATCAATCTCTCCATCGTCGCTCACTGCGAATAAGTAACTATAAACTGATCCCATGGTCGAATATCGTTCTTTGTCGAAGGTTCACTGTAATTCACTGTCGTAGCTTCACTGTAAACTTTTACGCACAAACGAGATAATTGAATTAAATAGGTTGTACTCTATCCCGGGTCTACTTAAATTTGTCAAGTCTCTGACAGCACTGAAGGTAATCCAACCGTCCTTTATGTGAAATGGTCTGCACTGTAGATCTCGCCAGAGTGTTTTTAAGGTAGCTCCAGCGAGTGGTGTTCATTTCGCCTAAATTCGAGAAATTCGGGCAAGAATTGCATACACTTCCTGATGTTATAAAATCTGCAAAAATTCATGCTTATTATAGGCACTGAAAAGACTAATTGGGCATAATAATAATTTCAAAATGTTATTAACAAATTGTTGAAAAAATAATTGTTCATCAAAATACGCGGTAACTCAACTTTTTTTTTATGAAAATGATTCATTCATTTTTGGGAATACGTAGGAATTTTTTCAGATTTTTATCTTTATTTTGATTTTTGCACATCTTTCCATGTAAAAAACAAGAAAAATCAAAATAAAGATAAAAATCTAAAAAAATTCATACGTATTCCGAAAAATGAACGACTCATTTTCACTAAAAAAAAGTTGATTTCCGCATATTTTAATGAACAATTTTTTGTTCAATAATTTGTTAATAACATTTTGAAATTATTATTATGCAAAATTAGTCTTTTCAGTGCCTATACTAAGTACATTTTTCCAGATTTTTATAACATCGAGAAATGTTGGCAATTCTTGCCCGAATTTCTCGAATTTAGGCGAAATGAACACCACTCGCTGGAGCTACCTTAATTATTTCCACGGGAGTTGTAAATTCCCGTGCGAAGTGTTGCGACCAAATCGGACGGTAAGTTTCTCCTAACTGATTGAATGGAAAGAATCAACATTAAGGAAAACGATAAATATGAACTATATTTTTAAACTTCACGGTTAAGTTAATTACAAGCGTTCGTGTGTGTCCAAAGTTTGTTAGTTAAACGCTCGATGTTGACGCGACAACAAGTCGTTGAAGACTGATGAAAATGAGACAATACTCGAAAACTCACGCTTTTGTTTGTAGTGGAAGGAGAAGCCTTCAAGCGTTTGTATGGCGTAATCTTATTGGTTCGTTTGTTGTGCAGAACACGATTATTTAATTGATTGCCTTAAAGCTTGGCGTCCCCCGCAGGTACAAAGCGTCTTGACACTTAAACTCAAGGAAAGAACCTATAATAGTCAACCCTAACCGTTATAAAACATTTGATCGCCGGAGACTTACTCATCGGATTTTTTAAATAATATAATGTGCGCGCCGAACGACGGTACTTTCTTTTTCAATCAATGAAGAATTAAACCTTTAGAGGCCCTTGGAAAATACACGATCGTCTACATATTATTATGCTCTTTTTAATTTGTGTATTTTTAATGTCTATGTGTTTGCGTATGAATGTATGTTTGTTTTACGATAATCATTTTTTTCACTTGTATAAACTCTTGTCTACTAAATTCACAACACGTCATCTATGACGATGCACATGCAGTATGAACGGGCTCTACCCCCCCCCCCCCCCCCCCCCCCCCCCCCACCGCCGCACCGCCAAACTCAAACGCACTGCTGGCCTCGAACGTGAATAACTTCGAGCAGCAAACTCAGTCGACCAATAAAGTACCACAGTTGTGTAGGGTGCCGCCTCTCTCGGGAGTTGAGAGTAGCGAAACAAGAATTTGTGTTTGACGGGGCGAGGAGCCGACTTTCTAAAGAAAAGAGAGCAAAACAACGCTGGCCGCCGTCTACGACCGGTGCATCAAAACGAGTTATTTTAATTAAACAGTTTAGTGAACTCGATGCTACGGTTATCGGCCTGGGTAGTTCAATATCGATGCGAAAACTCTGTGTATACCAGCGGCTCTGTTGCTTTTAATTACGGCGACGATATTGTAACGCATACAAATGTACCAACGACTTTCGTCAAAGCGTCGATACGACCGACTAATCGCATTTACGATTAAACCGCAATCTTCGGTGTGTTATCGCTCCGAAGAACTCAACGATCTTTGAACTCATTTAATCGGATCCAAACTCACAGTGCTAGAACATTCCGAAAAATCCATCGGTGATTTTAAGCACGTAGATCCTGTCCAAATAACGTGTAGGGGAGACCGGGGACAAAAGTAACAAAAATCCTTAAACATTTTTTTACCAACAAACCCGAGAGTCTAACGCTTTGGCATTCAATGGTGTACGATTAACCTAGTCTTAGGTATTTAGTTAAAAGATTTCAGGCAGAAATATGCACGGAATTGTGATTACCGCCCCTTTAAACACAGGCAAAATCGGGTAAGAATTTGGGCCGCGGTGGGGTCAATTGTAACAGGTAGTGGGGTAATTTGTAACATCCTCCTGCATCAACAAAATCCTTCGTCGACCGCCATTAAGAAATGGAACGGGGGTGCATTATCACAGAGAAATTAAAATTTAAAGTAAACATTTTTTTAAAATTATTTGCCGGCTAAGCCGTTGTAGCCGGCTAAGTCATTTTAGCTGGCCTAACTATACAGCCGTATTATAAACGTTATATTCTACAATTGGTTGGTTATACATTATAAGTGTATAAATTATCGCTGATTGCTTAGAATGTAAGAATAAAATAAATAAAATATATTGGTATTCGAATTGGTATTGGAATAAATAAATTATTGCTGATACAATTGACGCGGGTCGACTGTTACAATCGACCCCACACATGATTATAAGCAAAGTTACTGTGGCATCGGTTAATAACAATCTGAAACGGATCGTCTCAGCGATCAAAATGTTCCGCAAAAATG
>JAPYZD010002118.1:0-18966 GCA_030522725.1 Ichneumoninae sp. B BG-2022a | reverse complement strand
CATATTTTAAATAACTTCAAACCTTCATCACGAAATCCACAGTTTTCGTTTGACGCAAGAGATTTGTACGTCTTACTGCAGCCAAATTTTTTTAATGTCAGAGATCGTTAACTTGTAAATATCATACGAGCCCGATAACAATGTGCTCATCTCTCCCTTATCGAGTTTCGAAAGCGTCTCTAATTTTCCGGCGTAAGTACATTATACTTACGCTTAGAGGTCGAACGACAGTTACGGGAGTAACGAAAATAAATTTTGAACACGTGCGTATTTGCTCGGCTGAGAAACTCAAAAATACCGTACCGCTGTGTGAGTCTATGCGAGCTCGAGCGTTTTTGAATTGGCTTGTTGTTTATAGCGTGCAACAATATAAGAATACCAGAATTTCGCGCAATTGTTCGGATAACAGACACTTTATCCGAACCAGCGGCAGTTCGGATAACAGAGATAATCGAGGTTCTACGGTAGAATTATTATTTAATTTTGTATTTGTTTTGAAGCCAGAAGAGAACACATGTGATAACAAACTAACCCAGGAAGACAAGCGCCAATATCGCTACTTTTCATGGCTCTTGGCTATCTGGAAAGTCGTATATTTATTGAAATGTTCTATTTCGATAAATCTATAAAAGAAGTAATCCGTCAATAAATATCAAATTTCAAATTTATTAATTACAGGTACAGACAGCTCGAGGATCCTGTGCTCCGTGCCGCCAGCGACCACAGTCCCATAATGGGTATTCATCTTGGTCTCAAGGGCTCAAACGGTACCGTCCGCCTCGGCGATCCCGTTTACGTCGGCATTCCCGAGAAGGACGACGATCCGCTGGTATCGCCACCGTAGCTACGCAGATGGGGCTCCTGCGAATGTCCCTCGGGATTTTTGGGAACCCGCCAGTCCGACGACCGGCAAACGGAAGGCGATGTCGGAACTCGGAAATCAGCCTCGGACTCGCCAAGAATATCCGGCGAATCAATCGCACGTAAATCGTACGGTGTGGATTGACAATAAGCCTTTCGCTTCGGGTACGTAGTTTGCGCCCGATCCTAAAACTACCCGGAGATATTTTCACATATAACAATTCAGCGAGTGCGCACAAGCAGTCGATTCGCTAAGTTTTAATTTCGCATTAAACCGCAATTTAATCCGCATTTATTTATCTATCGTGCCACGCGGAGATAAACAATTTCGTACGGGAACGTACATTTTTTTTTTACTCGTATTTATTGTATTTTCATATACTGCTGTATTGTATTTTCATATACTGCTGTAAACGGTTGAACGAGACAAATAAATATATTTTTACAGTCGAAAGCTCAACGATCCTCGCGAATCGCACACGCTCGTCGAAACTGGGTGCGACGAAAATCAAAAGAAGATTCGCTGTTCTCTTAACGCAATAAAATTTTATTTACACTACAAGATAACGGGGAGGGGAGGCGATTTACACTATAAATCATTGAGAGAAGAACAGGGGTCGGGGAGGGACAGTGTTAGCTACAATCGTTCTTCGACTGTCTCGAGGCCTCGCAAAGCGACGAGGCAAACGTAGAAGGAGTGATCCGATGAGGCTGTCTTAATCCATACTAAACAATAGCCTGGCTAGTTTACCAACAGCTTTTTTCCCCTTAGTAACGTAGGAACGCGGGCCTTTACGGTACGAAACGCGGTCGATGCTGCCTCTTAAGGCACAGTTTAAAGATTCAATAAAAACATAGAATTAAGAAACGACCGTTGTCAATGTGTAAGAAGAGAATCGAGAACTATGTACAAAAAAAAAAAAAAAAAAAAAAAAAAAAAAATTCCAAAAAAAAAAAAAAAAAAAAAAAAAAAAAAAAAAAAAAAAAAAAAAAAAAAAAAAAAAAAAAAAAAAAACAATTTCCACAGCATCGACCGTCGATATCCGTTCTAGCTTTCGAGTCTTGTCCTACGTCTAGCCTACGCGATATGCAAGAAATAAGAATGCGAGTAGTTCTCGAGAGGGGGGATCGGAAAGGGAGCGCAAGTAGGGACGACGCAGCGGTGTCTGCGATCATAACTTTTTTTTCCCGAACTCGAGACGCGCTCGTGGAATCTCTGGTACGAAGGGCAACGATGCGATTATGTGTCAGCGGGAGGAGAATTAAAAAAACAAAACAAAAACATTCGAACGACAGCACGTTGCCAGCGTCGTACCCGAGTTCCGCATTTGCAGAATCTATTTAATAAAAATTAAAATAAATTCACAGCTGCACAAGCGGAACGTCTCTGCGGTCTTGCTGCCCGCGCTCCGGCGCTATCCGGTGGGCGATTCCGACGCATTCGTCGGCCGTCGACCGCCCGAATCCCACTGCCATCTCGATTCTCTCTCATTGGCGCACGCTTATCACATAACATCTTTCATCGTGGTTTGGCGTCGGCCGTATCTACGGTGCTGATTGTCTAGATGATCGACGTGATCAGTCGTGCCTTGAAGTTTACGATGCGTTCGCTCGTGGCTGCCAAACGCTGCGAACAGACAAAGCGAAAACATTTGTAACGTTGAATTTAGTAACTGCGCGGAGCCTTCCCTGCCTGACCCCTCCTACTGCGCATGCGCCGGGCGATACGCGATTCGCCTTCCTAAAAGCAACGAGCGACTATCCTTGATGGTGTGAGGTCGTTGCGAAAGTTCCACAGCGGACCGAATGAAATCGTAAGCTATGTAGCAATTGCAATAACAATTAAGGAAGCCACCTAAGTGTCATTAACGCTTCATTGACGTCACTTCGATATAGTGTTCCGCGCATGATCGAACCGGACGAACCGTTAACGACACCCGTTATTTATTGCATCTACGCATCGTAGATCATTAACGAGCGAGAATCTCCGTACCGGCCAAACGGGATGTGTTTTGACGATTATATCATTGCGATCCGAAAACCGCGTCCGCACACACGTTGGCCTGTGCGACGAGAAATGAAAAACAACCCGTTGATTTGTCTCGCTTTCGGGAATTTCGAGAACTAGCTGACTTTCGAAGGCACTGCTCTACGTAACTGCCGACCGCACCGTGCGCGATTGGTAATTGGGCGTTATCCGGGTGGGTCAGTCGGGCGTCTCGACGCTTGGCGACTAGCGGCAGCTAAGCCCGACGGCGTTTCTCGCGTGGCGATCGCGAGCGGCCATTGCGTAACCCGTGCTGCCCCCCCGCCGCTCGCCCGGCGAACTGACGAGCTATTTCATAGAGAAAGTCGCTCGCAAGCTTATTTTTTTTTGTCCGTTCGATCGATTCTACGGGCGACGAATGTTGCGCAATCTCTTGCGTTTATAAAACTGGAACACCGGGCGCTCGATCATCTCTCGGAGACAAGTTTGCGGGCTTTTTTTTGTTCTCTCGGCTCACCGGACGGAGAAACGGCGACACATATTTTCCGCAATACGGCCAGATATTACGGCACTGATTGTCGATCGGATCGTCCGTCGATTTCCTCGTGTATTCTGCAAACGCGTTTCTTAAATCCCCCCGGGGCTAAACGTTCGATAATCGTCGTCATCGAGGCCCGATACTTTGTCGCTATTTGTTTCACACGCGCCTCGACCCATCGTCCGGCCTGGGGCCTCGCGAAGAATTGCGGCAGCCCGGAGGGTTATTAAGTAACAGAAATATTAAGTCAGCAACGGAGCGACGCTAGCCACGAAATTATCATCACCCCGGGAGCAATTAACCGCGATGCGATACAAAAACACGTCCGCGTATGTGAAGTTATTAAAGCGAAAGGTACAGATTTATCAGGAAGACCATCGCGCTGTTGGCGCAACGATTAAGGCGCGAAAACGTGTCTTATTTTTTTTTTCTTCGCTAATAAATATAATTGGATGAAAAATTTTTCACGATCGATCGATCGTGACGGTTCACCCGATCGTGCAAAAAATTCTCGGGTCGGAATGTACACGACTGTAAGAGGAGTTCCATTTTTTAAATGTTCTAATTTTAAAAACAATGGAACTCTCCCTCGACAATTTTTTGTACTCCTGGGGACTTTTACACGATCAGCGACACCGTTACGATTGATTCGTTCGCGTGCGATTTTCGATGAAAAAAAAATTATGAACGTGAAAAAAAAGGAAAGAAATTTTTTTTTTTGCTCAAATCGATGGATCCCCTTTAACGATTATAGGTACGAATGGTTGCAATATCACTGAGATACGCGGTATGCAACGATAATCGTGACAGCAACTCACGAGGATGAGGTCCTGGATGAGATTCGAGATTCCTCGATTGGCGATGACGAAGAGCCTGGTAACGGGTCCGGGTACGGCCTCGGTCGTTCCGTCGTTTCTGCCCGGCGACGGAGCACCGGCGGCGACGTCGCCCTGCTGGGAGCTTCCGCTTCCTGCGACAAGCTGTAAAATATTCGACGTTACGGAGTTCAGTCGAGACTTAGCTGATTGACGAGAGGCAGGAAAGTAGGCAGGAGTAGTAGGAAAAAAAAACAAAAAAAAAATAAAGAAAGAAAAAGCAGTCTCGTATCTACGCAGGTGATTCACCGACTGGCGGAAAATACCGGTGCGAGGACAGAGACATTGGGTAATTGGGTTGTGGATATTGGAAAGAACAAAAATAATAATAATAACAAAAAAAGAAGAAATTATAAAGGTAATCAAGGAAATAAGAGGAGACTTGCGGAGCTACACAAATAACGACTTGCCATTTACGTGGCAAACAATATACTTATTAAGAGAGCAAAAGAGCAGGAGATAGACGCGTGCATATACCGGTGTTGTGTAGTACATTCACATAGGTATAATTTAATGTACCTATTAGTTTAAATATAGTAGTATATGCACCTCGACGTCCACAGCTACAGCGCTCCCGACACTACGGTGCTTACACCTCTCGATCGCACACAATTACATTTTCGCAATCGACATAAGTACAATGGAAAAAAAAATAAAAATAAAAAAATTGAGACTCCTCTCGATCCTCCCATATATGCGGCTATCATCATCCCCTCGATCCTGCCGCTACTGAGGGAGAGATATAATCCTCTAAAAGTGCGCACCTACGTATATGCTGTTTACATTACGTTACAATCGACAGACAATCGAGTGAGTGAATTACAACCAAAAAAATAATAATAATGTATAAGGCCAGTGCGAGATAATGGTGAGCAGAAAAAAATTGTGACCCGTTTTTTTTTCGTCACGAACGAGAAGTACAGGCTGGACTCGTCGACCTCGTGGAAAATTCAATCACACTCACAGAGGCGTTTACAATGTACTTTGACCGCAAGAAATTAATCTAACGAGATGCTTCGCGAAGCACTTTGTACCCACTACGAGATCGAGATCCTCCATCCTTTACCGTACTCGGGCGACACAAGTGGAGTGAAGAAAAAAAAAATGATGTATAATATATGAACGACAATGATGCGGGCAGACGAGTCAGCGGTGTGCTATATTTAATACACCAAGGTAACGTTTCGCCAGCTTCGTATTTACGATTACGCCGATTCATCTGCCTACAAGCATTAAAGAGATATTTTAATAAAAATGTTTATCTCGTGCTTCGCTACTGTACTTGCAACCACAATTCTACCGAAATTTGCTTCGTTCATATACTTGGTGTTTTTTTTTATTAACATACTAATTAATAATCTTGTGCATCTCTCGTTTTTTCTCTATATTCCTCGTGGTCCGATTGGGCGAGGTTCGCACGTGTGCGTGAACGCAACGGGGATGGCCCAAAAAAAAAAAGAAAAATCGTTCAAAGTCGGTGGTCGTCAGCGTTGCGTCGGGACCGTTGGCCGCGGGTGGAGCGATCGGATGACAAGTGGACTCGCGAAATGGGGTATACACGTCCGTTAAAATACCCACGATAGGAGAAGCGTTAAAAATCATCAAAAAACTCTCGATGAGATCTCGAGCGACATGCGTCACATGCAGAAACAAGAAACAAAAATTAAGATAAACAATACTCGATGTTACTGGCCAGACACGAGAGAAATTATTCGAGACACGAATTTGAAAGTTTGTCAGTTTTATGTTAGAGATCCGAAAGTTGCACGGCAAAAAAAGCGACTCTGAGAAAGAGGAATGCGCGGTTGTAGACGAACGTAAGTGAAACGAGTGACAGTAACTGTTATATAAATGTAGTTAAAAAAAAACAAACGAAAAAACGCATAACAGAGTGCCAAGTGCTTTCATGCTTCGTTACGATAGACAGGGTGCTCAGGCATTTACGTGATTAGGAGATAGTCTGCGAGAATGATTGATAATGTTTAATAATGGGATGACATATGCTATGTGATGAGGTGTGAGGAAGCGTGTCTGATCAATCTCGACGCGAAGTGCTGTCCAGGGATAACCGGAAGTCGTTTAGTTATTTCGTACCAGATTTGTTTAAAGAAACTAATCGCTCTGTGGTTTGATTATAAAAATTTAGTACTGAAGAACCGACTTCCGGAATCACTGGTCGAGACAACAGAGTTATTTTTTTTTATAGTATTTTTGATGAAGTACGACTATCAGAACTGTGCAATACTCTTCCGTTTCGCGAACTAACCGTATAGTCATTCGAAATTTTTTTTGTTTTTTTTTTTATGCAAGATATTGTCATTGAATACTGGAAGAGCCGCGATGTAATTCGCGTTCCATTCTCAGGTCGAGAAACGTGAAACCAAATTTACGTATGAAATATAATCGATAATATAACATAATCGATTTATAGTATAGGGTAGAAGTGGTGAATATGGCCCACCTCGATTAACACGTAAATCAATGATATATGGACCGGTCCATATTCCCCACTTTTACCCTATCTGTGTAATAAAAATTAATTTTTAGTTTTTTCTTTTTATTCGAAATACATCTCTTCAAAAAATTATCCTCACCCAAAGATCAGACACGACTCAAGATGACGCAAAAATTTCGTTCCAAGAGCCGAGCTGTAACCCTTTATTCTCAGGTCAAGAAACGTGAAACTGAATTTACGTATGAGATATATCAATGTAGTAATTTTTTTATTGTTGTTTTTTTTTAAATACGAAATAGATCTCGGTAACTCGACGGTAAATCCTTCCAAAATTCCCCTCAGCCAAAAACCGTACACGACTCAAGATTACGTAAAAATGTCGTACCCGTTACTTAGACTCGATCTGATAGTCGTACGGTACTGGTGTGCTCCTCACGACGAATGCGTTAAAGTGTAAAGTGACATGATTGAATGGGAAGAGACGATTCGACGATGGATGAGGGATGAGAGTGAAGAGAGTTACGTTCGTGTTGATGAGAGTGGCGACGATGGTTGTCGGAAGGAATGGCGTACCGGTGGTTGCGGGCCAGCAGCTCCGGGCGCAGCAGCGGCTGGGGCACCGGGCGCAGCGGCAGCTGGGGCACCTGGCGCAACAGGGGCGGCAGGGCCACTGGCTGCTGCGGGAGCAGCCGCCGGCGCGGGACCCACGTCGCGCGCGGCGCTAAGACCTAGACTGAGGCTTTGGGTTCCCGCTACAACGCGGTAAACCGTGCCCGCCGCTCTAGCTGCCCCGTCGGCCGCTTGCTAAGGAGACAGACGAGCTTTGTTTTACTGATCATCGTTCATCCTCGGTTTACATTAATTTTTTTATTTTCAATTTTTTTTTTTCATTCGGTCTCGTAGTCTCGCCCCTTCGTTGCGACAGGTTGTCCGCACCTCCCGTGGGCGAAAGACGCGCAGAATCGATTTTCGCTTCGTCGTTCCTGGAAGTCTTCGCTGCCCTAATTCTTCAAAAAAATACATCGTTCGTTTATTGCTGTAAGGAATCTCGTTAGTTGCAGACAGAAGGCACTTTTTCTTTAAATATCGTACACATCTTCGTCCGTCGATTATACCGTAATTCTTAATTATTAAGTTTTGCATGTGGTATAATGATATCGGTGGCGATAAGGTAGATCGCTGTAATAAAAAAAATTAATGCGTGACATACTTATTCATAGTTATTCCAGAAGCCCGTTTTGCACGTAGCTCGTGAACGAGATGATTATAGAAATTGTCGGGAGAGAGGAGGAGAGGGAAGGGGGGCAGGGTGTACTCGCCGGAGGAATCGGTCTCGGTCGATGAACGCCAGAGATTGACTTCTCAGACGCGGCGAAAAAACGGACCGGTAACCTGGGGAAACCGCGTAGACTCGCGTGTCATAATCGACTCCGCTGAACCCGCTTTTCTATGCACAGCATCGCCGTTGCGATACACCGCGAAATAAAAAAAAAGAAAAAAGGAATTAAAACTCGTTCCGCCAATAGCGAATCAAGAGGTCGATCCGCCGATCGATGACGACTCGCGGCTTAGACTCGTACGAGAACGGGGTTGCGAAATTGCTCGAAACGATCGGACGTCGGTTGTTGCGCGGGCAGCGTCTCCACGCTTGGGCTGGTCTCGATTCGCGCTTTGCCCAAATACATTCCGTCAATATCGATGCGATGACTTGGGCGCCCGTGAAGCTGCAAACTCTCGAGGATTAACTTTGAATTTTTTACAACGAGCATAAAGTTCGGTAGTTAAGGGAATGCTGGAGCTGTTTTTTTTCTTTTTTAATCTGCTTTACCTGTTTTACCGACGGAGCTAGACAATTTTTCAGTTCTGACTTAGACTTGATAATATGCTACACATGTGCGTCAAATCATGCAGGATTATGATATTGACATAAACGCTTCGGTGTGCAGTCGAATTTTGATTGAAAACTTACAAGGAATTAGAAAAACGTAAAGGAAAGATCGCAGTCACTTCCAACTTTTCGGTTTTGGAATATTCGGAGAACTTAACAGAATCGGCATGTGCACGCTCTTTTGACGTATGCGAGATGTAGCATTTTTTATACCCAACATAACGGATGCTGTAGACATTTCAGCGCCCATGTTGGTTTTCGCGACAGTTTATAATATTCGATTTTCTTTATTTTTCGGAAGATATCGACCTAAATTTGAGTGCACACCGAATCATTTATGTTATTAATACAGTCCTGTAAGATTTTCACTATTCGAACGACGTATAGTGAAAACTAAGAAATCGCCTATTTTCGTCGGTAAAACAGGAAGGTCCAGAAGCTCCTTAAGGTGATGTCCAACACTCTCCCACCCTCTTGCCCCGTGCTCCGCTGGTAACAAAAACTGTAATGAATGCCATTTTGAGACCGCAGACCTCCGAGGAAAAAGAAGGTTGTCATTCCCTGTCTCTGCTGATTCTCGACGTAAAGACAATTTCTCTTTCACCGTCGAACTGCGGTCTCAAAACAGCATTCGGTACAGTTCTTGTTACCGGCAGTGGTATTTCACATCACCTTAAAGGATTAAAATGCAAAATAAAAGGGTAAAAATTTCCGGTGTTCGCCCGATCTCTCCTACCGTTTCTACTGTGCGTTCCGCGATCGGCGCATGCGCGGCGCGCGCTTACTCTGCATCCGCGCGAGCGAGATCCCTGTCGCGATTACAGGGCGATTGTTGCGAAAAACCTGAGAGCCTCGCGCGATCTACGTGATACGTGGAAGTTGTTAATTGCGCGAAAGGCAATTACCCTCGTTGAGTCGAGCGTAATGAAGTTATAAGGAGGAATATCGTACACGTGTAGAGAATTCTCGTGGATGAGAGTAAAGGATTTTAAATTGAAAAAAAAAATAAAATAAAAAAAAAATGAAAAAAAAAAATTAAAAAAAGAATGAAAAAAAAAATCAGGAGAAGTCGAAGAAGTCGGTGTCGGGTAAGGATGATCGGGAGGGTAAGTCAAAACTCACCCTGATGATGTCGAAGAGGAAGTTGCCGGATCCGCCCCCGCTGCCTCCACTTCCGGCGGACGCGCTGGCGCCTCCCGAGCCGCCGAATCCAAAGTTGAGGAACCTCTTGTTACGATTCTCGTCGTCGCTGACCTCGATGTCCTCGAGTGGGGCCAGTTCGGATTCCACCGCCTCGTTAGCCGCGGCGCTCGACTGGTCGTCCGCGAATTGGACGCGTACCTCGTTGTTCTGGGACTCCGCCGCTTCCTCAATCCGTCGCTCCTCGGCCTCGGGATTAACGTTCTGCAAATTTCGAACAAGCTCGGTTTAGTCGGGAGAGGTTAATCGCATACATCGCGACGCAATCGGGAAATGCAAAATTAATAATGATCGATTTAGTCGAGCGAGGTCCGGTTCACGCGGTCTCTCATTACACCAGACGAATTATTAAACCTTTCCAATGCGACAGATATAATAGTAGTAATAAAACCACTGAACAAAAAAATATGCTTGGACCAACCGAAGCTCAGACAGGTGTGTTCGAATACGTTCTTCGGTTAATACAAAAAAAAGGCTACACTGTAAATAAAATTGTAAATTTAATGTACCGAACTGGAAGTTTTTACGCAAGCATTAGTACATTGAATTCAATGTACAATTGTAATGAGAAATTAATGTACTTTTTCACGGAAATTAAAGTAAACTTTCTAAAGTAGACTAAAAAATTAAAGTACTTTCACAGTAAAAGTAAGGAAAATTGTTAGAAATAAAGTATTCCCAATGTTTTTAATACACCCAACATTAATTTTTCATCAAAACTGTACATGAAATTTAATATACCAGTTTTTGCATAAAAACTTCCAGACCAGTGCATGAAATTTCATACGATTTTTTTACTGTCTATATAAAAAATGATTACAATCGTCGAAGAAAAAAATATCGACCATTCAGTTTGTACCAGCCGAACACCTACTTCGAACGAAACCGTTCTCGAGGCCTCGGACAGTCAAATCATATTTTAAAAAATTGTTCTCTGTCTTATCCCAAAATCGAGTCTCCTCGAAAGTCACGCTATAAAACAAACTAGCGACTAGAATAAAAATAAAAATAAAAATGTTTAATGAAAAAGAGATAGAACCAAAATCCCACGATACAGTGCGACAAATGCAGAGCGAGATAGGGTGAGAAGGTTTGAATGGGTCCCACCCCGAGGGCAGGGTGAGATGCGTCGAGTTTCTGGATCTCTTTTCGCACTGTTGTGTGGATCCCGATCAGCGACGCTTTTAATATTATTTTAATGCCTGCGCCGATGCGAGTGGACTGGAACGACAACGATAGGCAGTTTATGCAGCCAGAGTCCACCCAAGACCAGATTAATGACGAATATAATCCGAATGACCGAGTGCGGCGTGCATGAGACATATGCGTACGATATCGAATGATCCGATCGTCACCACAAAGATGGATGTATGAATCGTAAGTGGAGCGATACGATTCGCCGTGTCTCGCGCAACGGTCCCAAAAGTGCGGAGACACATGACAGATCTTTTTTTTTCTTCTGCTTTTTTTTCGAATCTTGTTTTGATGTTTTGTTTAATACCAAAGATCTCTTCCTCCTGGTGGGACTTCCGGAGGTGGGCTCGACGGTCGTAGTACTGTTTGCCGTCGTGGTTTTCGCTGCGTCGTCCTCCTCGTCGGGCGGAAACGTCGGCAGTGCCACGGAGATCCTGGAGGAGCCGTTCTGGCTACCGGAAGAGGAATCGTCACCGTCGTCGACTGGGTCTGCGTTCACGGTCGATCCGCCGCCGCTCGATACGACGGTCGTGCCACCTCCGCCGCCTCCTCCTCCGCCTCCTCCGCCGCCGTTACCGAGGACATTCCGCAGAACGATCGGCCCGAGGACCTTGATTACCTCGGCCGTCACCATGTTCACCAATTCTTCGATCCTCTACAAAACAAACGGTCTTAGCGATCTCGAATCACAGGAAAATCGATGCTCGGACGCCAAGGGAAATCGGCCGATCCTGAGAGCTAGGAAGCTTCTTCGGCCGATCCTGAAATAGTGACGAATCGCACTGCGTGGAAGAGAGCGATCGCACGATCGATTTTCACTTTCTCGCGGATACTTGGATGGGGTCCCAAGTTCTAGAAGATCTTGTTACGTAAAGTCGTGGCGGATACACCACTCGTATTCCCCGATCGCACTCGGTGCGACGACGGTTAGTGTCGCTTATCGCGGCGTCTCTAGGCGGGATAATGGATTTCGAGCGTGTCGCGAGAGTGTCACGACGGGTTTTTTTTCCTTTTTTTATTCCATGATTTGCATCACGCAATCACGTGGACTCGGTGAAGCTCGAGGTAGACGGTTCCAGGTTGCTTCGATCGGAAATGCGACGCTTCCGGTTTGAAAATCTCATTTGTTGATCGGTTTCCGTCATACCGGAAGTGACGTATTTCCGGTGCGACGCCACTTCCGGTCGAAAATTTAGATTTTTCAAGCCTAAAGTGACGTCACTTCCGGTCAAAACTTCAGATTTTCAAGTTTGAAGTGACGTATTTTCGATGTGCCGTCACTTCCGGTTGAAAAGTGAAATTTTCAAACCGGAAGTGACGTATTTTCAATACGACGTACCTTCGGGCTCAAAACTGCTATTATCTTTGGAAATAAAAACAGCCGTTTTCTAAATTCCATAATCGACAGCGAGGGCTGTTCGCGCCGGAGCCACAATGTCTTTGGACAGTGTATATTTTCCGTATTATCCGAGGTACCTTCTCCCCACATTACCTCGAATGAACGAGGTTATACTCTAATTAACAAATATAAGTGACCTGTGTACGCTCGCAAAGATTACGTATATACTGTGGTGCAATATACTTGAATATATTTTCAATCGACATATTGTCCACGGGTCTAACGTTCTACGTGAACCGCGTAATCGGTGGTTTTTTTCTATTCGATCTAAAGAGTCGCCGCTAACAAACGAGGCGGGCCGAGGAGAATTGTGTCGATCTTTTTTTGTGTCGATCCTCCTGTCGGGAATACCAAACGAGTTGGAGACGTCTCGTCCGTACGGAAACGTGCCCGCGATAAAGAATCGATCATTTTTTTTTCGCCCTCCTTATAAACTGCACAAGAGAGCACGTAGCCCGAGGAATTGCGAGTAACTAATATACAGAGGAAGAGAGAAACTACCTGAGACTCAGTTTTAATGCGAAAATATAGTGAGAACGTATTTCACGGAAATGCGATGGTGTTAAAAAACGCCCATATAAAGCGTAGCACCATCATAGTCGCTCGTTCTGTGTACCGAACGATTACGACGATTGGCGGATAAGTGTTTGCTCTCGCGTTGGACGTTCGAAGTAGAGCCACGCGCCACTCGTCTGCTAGTTCACCGGTATTTTACCATCGTCGAACAATTACAGTCATGGCCAGCGCGAATCACGGAGTGTCGAGAGGCTGTCATGCCGTCGCTCCTCCCGGCACGGCGAAACAGTCGTACGAGCGGGTACTCGCGTAAAGTCAGCAGTCACGACTTCGAAAATAACCGTGATACAAAACAGGCCGGGGGGTCTCTCGAAGCATCGACCGTCGCCGAATGGAAACGAGCGTGTTTAAACGGTACAGTTACTTTCACGACGTTTTATTCAGCGGTCGAGTTATCACGCGGGGAAAAACAACTTAGTGCCCGCCGCTTTTCCGCAGAAAAAAATGTAAATTTGCACTTAGGCTGGCTCCGCACGTCACAATACTGACTTTTTACTGATTCGACTATCGAAGATCGCGTTGTAATGATAAAGACTGCGAAAGCCTGGAACTACAGTTTTTAAGGTTGGTTCCGAACCGCCGAGAAAACGCAGAAGGACATAGAAAAATGTTTCATTGGTGTCGGGTGAGAATCGAACCCGGGCCTTCTCCGGAGAAGAAATAATAGAGATGAGAAACGGAAGCTCTTCACTTCTTCCGGGCGACGCTACGCTGTGGCGCTTTGCTACGGTTGTCCGACGCGGACTCTCGGAGTCGGGTGCCTTCCTCTGCGCATGCGCAAAGATTCTATCATCTCTACGCTCGGAGATGCATCAGCGCGCCATCGTACATGCAGCGCCTCCACACCAGCAGCGGCAGACGCGCGCGAAGCGCCCACGGAGCAAGACGTGTCCGTCCGGAACACTCGTAACGAGCCTCGCGTGGCGAGTTAACAAATATAAATGTACGAGCAGTGCATGCCCGCGAGTAGCGCAGAGCGCGTGTCGCACACGTAGCCACGGATAAGACAGGGCAGGCATGTGCCATTCCAAGTGAGTTACTTTCTCGCTCGGAATGCCGTGTCCGCCGCGGTGCCGGGCGAGACACAACGAGGCGGACAAATCCCCCGGACGAGGATGGCGAAAAATACAAATGTGCGCATACGTTCATCAGAGCCTCTCTGTACAAGAGAAGGGAGGTTGGTTGTAAAGCAACGTATCTCCGAATCGTTGCAAACAAAAAAAAAGCTGTCGATAAGTTAGGAAGCTCACCCGAGAAATTTCTGGAAACAATTGGCGAAGCACTCCGATAGTCCTTTTGCTCCTGAGGGCAGCTTCGTTGTCACTCTCGACCATCACCAAACGATCGAGCGTCTGAAACACCGAAATTCACATTGTAATATGAAAATAAAAAAAGTAAATCATTTATCTCCGATTGTCAATTATTGTTATCGAAATAATAAGCGTCCGGCTCTCGACGATATAATATACCAGTCAGTCGACTTCTATGGTCGCAATGTAATTTTGCAATGCTCGCATAAAATCGCCGATAAAGCGTTAGATTGCCTGGGCGTTTATCCAGGAGCAACGGTCTCTATGTTCGCGCGACGGTGTATAATATATATATATTTATGTATACACGTTGCTCAACTGTACGAGCGCTCGGTCCACTTTCCCTCAAAGCTTTGCAACGATATCACGCCGTATCCCCGCGAGAGTAACTCCCTCCGCTGACCAGTCGCTCGTATTTGTATCATTATAGATATTTTTCACGCGTGATTATTCCCCGAGCGTTTTCGAATCGGACATTTTGTTTATTGTTCATCGTCATCTTCTCTATTATAAAACGGACGAGGAGAAGCGCGCGAGACGATTACAGCGAGAGGAGCGCCCAACGCGTGCAGCTCAGCGTCCGTACCTTGGCCCCGGTCTTACTTTCCCATAGAAACATCGATCGAGCGAAGAAAGTGTCCGGTGACCTCGCACTTGGCGAGCTCTGCCCGCTGACGCTGTAGAAGGTGAAAGCGCGCGCGAGAGCCTCGCCGCCCGTACGCCACCTCCGCCGTGTTGCTTTTGGCTCTTGCCTGCCGATACTGCTTTCCGCTGCCTGTGCGATCGTCTCTCGCTATCCTCAGCCGTCAATTCTCATGGCGCGAGATATGTATATTTCGCTCACGCATTCGTGCACCTTTTACCGTGGTGACAGGTTTTTTTTTTGTTTTTTCAGAAAATTTGTTTACCTCTTTTCAAACGATGACTAAGAGCACGGTGAGAGGCTCGTGTACTTTATGCAATCGAAGTGGCGAAGCACGTTGATGTTATCCGCACATGGGTGAGTCGATTTCATCGCTTATCTGTAATATTCCCCTAAATGGACTACACGTAGGCTTTATCGTTTAATCAATATTTAGCAATATTTTTTTACTGCCAGTATTGTTCGGTTACTCAAATAACAACATTGACCAAGTTTGGTGCCAATTATATTTAGCTATTTTTCGTTCAAATAGTAATAAACAAAACTAAGCAGCAATGTGTTATGGGAAACATTGATATTTTGTCTGAGTAACAATAATGACCAAGTTTGGTGGCAATCGGTTTATGTTTAGTGATTTCTCGATTCAACAATGAACGCGGGAAGGCAGTCGAAAGACGAGCCAGCTGGCACGGCGAACGCATGCGGAGTAGCCGCGAGGACTCAATACATTACACTACGGGTTACTTTTGTAATATTTTCGGACCTTGTAAGGAACACGATGTCTATTCTTTGCATCTACCGAACAGTTATGATCGTAACTGGGCGCGTCGGAAAGCTTGTATATGAATTACACAATAAAAATATCGTCGGAATTCCAATCCGATGCTTCCTTTCTGAGAAAATCGAGAATGAAGATTCCACTTCCGGAATATTGGCCTACATAACTTGGTGGCGTTTGGTGGCTCAAAAAATTATCTTTAAGTACATGACGTCGAGACGCCATCTCATCTCTTGATATAAATACTTGTACGTAAGTTCACATTGGGTATATTATATACATGTACATTTATTAACCGAAACAGAAGTGAGGTTAAAGGTGAAAATCAATTGGCTAGCGCAACAATTAGTCCACCTTACGGCAAACCGTCCAAGCTTCTTATATTCTGTAATTGTCCATAACAATGGGGGCTCTCAAGGTGTTCTCTATAACCGGGACTCTCAACTAACCGGTGCAACCACAGAGAACAACGTCTCGGACACTACGACAAATGTATAACACCGCTTGTCGACTCGTCGACGAGATTATATATTTATTTTTCTCTTTATCTCTGGTTTTTCACGTCCTGCGCTTGTCGAGGCTCGGTGACTCGTTCCACCTCTTGTTCGCAAGATTTTCGCGACAATTAGTATACCTATGTCCGCGTGGAAATCTCACGGAGATCTCCGAGCAAAGCTTTGAATTTGCCGCTGGCGTATGAGAGAGTTTCTAAGCCGGGGGGACGACGAGGCGAGATTGTGTCCTCTTCGGGAACACGCCGAGTCTGCTGCGTTTTGCGGCGTGGAAAACAACGTTCGGGACATTAGAGCTACGCTACTTTCGAGCGCGAGAGTGGAACAAGCCGAACGAACGCCATCGTAGCGAGCGGACTACGGGAGCCCCCCCCCCGGTAGCCAAGTGTCCCGTGTGTGCGTCAGACTAGTCACGTGCGCGCGCTTCTCTCCTGCGCCGGTAGGCCGGCGGGTAATCTAGAGTCCCTCGTCTACTCGCCCCCTGCGCGCGCATGCTATGCGCGTGCTCGACGCTCGAGCCGAACAGACTAAATAATACAGCGATTTGCCGTCCGAACGAGAGACTCCTTTTGCATTCCGTAATGTATTTCGACTATTCGGACGATTGCAAATCGAGCGATAAAACAGTTGCGCTTTCACGGCCGATAAAGCCCGAGAGGAAGAAAATAACACGGCGATTCACGGAGGTTATTAACGATATCGCGTAATCGATTAACGCGCTCAACGAAAAGAGTGGCCATCGCTGTTTTTATCGGCGGGTCGAGAAATGAGAAATAGCACAGTTGAGTAATCATGCCTCATCGGATTCCGGTGAAAGTCACCGCAATTCGAGACGCTCGATGTATCGACCGGACTGTTCGTTGAAATTTACTGATAGATTTTTTTGTTCGTTCCTAATCCGTTCGTCTATGAGCAACGGTGCAATAATTACGCACGGCTAAACGCGTGCTCTTTGAGGTCAAGGTTCCGGCGCCATTTTTTGCGACTCGAAGCGGGCAACGGAGATGGAAAAACCGGGTAATCGGTACCGTACAAGCGGGCCTATCGATAATAACGATAAACGCCTGCGACTTTGCATCCCGAACGAGGACTTTTTATTTTCTCGTCGAGCGCCGCGCGAAAAATCTTACCTGGGATCCGAGAGTCCGATCATCGGGGACGGGAAGGGAGCTGACTAGAGCGAGGCTGACCGCGGCAATCAATATCTTTATTGTCAACTTCATTTTTCGTCACTGTCTCTTGTTCCGTTTCTCGAAGATTCTTTTTTTCTGCTGAAAATAGAAAATAAATTCCATTAGTCTAAAATGTATACGATCGATGTATACACATATATGTATATAACAGGTTTTATATATTTTTAGATAAGATAGATGGGAAGTAAATACGGAAGAGTTTGAAAAGGAATTTAGACAAAGCGTTACAGTCAGTGCCGGCCAATTGATGAGGCGCGAGCCGCAGCGACGAGGTGGAAGGGGGGGATCAGGCGGTTCGCCTTTCTCGAGCACTATCACTTTCGAGTGAGCAAATTGAAAGTCTCGAACTCCGTCGTTGGTCAGAGACTGGCTACGAAACGCCGTATAGCTGAGCGCAAAAACATATTCGCATTTTTTTCGAATATCGAACACGTGCCAAGATTCCACCGGGAAATTTATAATCGACACGCACGATAATCCTCATTCAGTTTTCCGTCTTTTTTTCGTTAAAGCAGGCACACGCGAACCCCTTTCCCCCTCCCTTTTCTATCGATTCTAGATCCCTTTAAAAGATTCCACTGATGCCAGCGATCGAGTGAAAGGATAACGTTCCAAAGATTCTACTTTCTATTACTTATACACTAAAAAAAGAAAGAACAAAAAAATCAATATCAGATACTTAAAGCAATCGCTGTTCTCAAGCTGATGTAATTGTCCCGTAAACTAGTTATCAACAGCACCGTTTATATTCGTCGATGCAGCTTTTTTTTTCCTCTCGGACTTGCGATTTCTCAACGGCATTGATTTTCAATAGTTGCGACACCTTTGCACCTCGTACGATATTCCGATAATCAAGCAAAACCGCGTTGTAAATATATAATGAGACGTGGTCGACAGTTTTTTTTTATTTAAAAATTGTGGGCACGAGTCTGTCTCTCTAGCGGTGAGGAAACGACTATCTAGGATAATGTAGATTCAGCACGCACGCTCCGCGGTAATGCCATTCGTTTGTGCGCGCGAGAACACGGTCGCGATAAAGGACACCTGTTGGACACGTCTGTAGGTTGGATTGTGGATTAGATCGATTTATCAACGATTTATTCCCAAGTCACTCCCGATAAAAAATAAATTAATTACAACAAATATATATATGTATATCTATATATACATATAGATATTTTAGATTCACTTTCAGGGTTCGAACGCACGTTCACTACGGTTCCTCTGGAAGCCTCTCGCGCTGTGTTCGCTTCGATTAATGGAAACTTAAGGAATAAGGAGGAAGATAACTCTCGCCGGACGTTTTATACGCGAGAACTCACCACTAAACACGGATATCCGATAAAACGTGTGTTAAAATTAAACAAAAAAAAAACTCGAAAGACACGGTGTCGGGACTCGCCGGTGAAGCTATCTCGCGGTGCTCCTGCTCTTTCGCTCTGGCTGTGACTGTCTGTGTGGCCGCGCTTAGTGAGCGGCTTTTATTAGCAGGAGGGGCCTCGGCGCCACCTCTCCACGCTACACTTGACTTCTCTGTCCCGAGATCTCCCGCGGGTG
>JAPYZD010002117.1:0-24412 GCA_030522725.1 Ichneumoninae sp. B BG-2022a | reverse complement strand
TTTTTTCAGATTTTTACACCATCAAGAAGTACTTGCAATTGTCTCTTATTGTTGTCGAACTTATGCGAAGTCAGCGCGCAGCGAGACTCCCTCCTTAACCCTTTATAAGTCGCACCGCCTGAAACCGTACCGAAACGGGACTAACGGACAGTTAAACAATCTCATTGAAAATTTGTTTTACGACAGACGGACGAAATGATATGTACTGAGGTATACTCACTCCTGCGAAATAAGTTCTCTAAAGGCGCTCGCAGCTTCGGGATATCGTTGCAACTGGAGCAGAAGCATGGCTTTACGTTGCGGAACAGAGGAGAGGCGCGAGGCCAAGGTTCCCGATAGGACCTTTAAAACCTCTTCATCCTTACCTTGCAGTTCCAGTATCATCACATAGAGCTGAACCTCCTGTTCAGCTTCCAATTTACCCTCGCCCACCAGTTTCAAAACCTGCTCATCCCAGACAACAAAAAAATCAACATTACGACACGAACGGTTGTCAGATAATTGGAGAGTCGTACGCGGGTGAAAAATACTCTTACCATTCTTTCGGCGAGAGGTAGAATAACTACTTTAGCTAATTTGTCGTCCGCCTGAATGGCCTGCATGACTATGCTCATAACAGCCCAGAAATAGTAAGGGTTCTTGGGCTTCAATTTGTACAGAGCCAGGGCGGTCTGTTGCTGCCTCTTGAAATCTCCGAGTCTCACATAGGCCATGAACAGATGAGTGAGCAGTTCCTCGTTGTTGGGATCGGCTTTCGCCGCCGCTTCATAAACTTCTTTTATCTTGTCGGCTGTGGAACAAATTACACTGTATAATTTCCAGAAACATATATATACGTGTACATATATTTTTGCAGTGATCATTTATTTTTATAAAGAATATAAGACTTATCAAAAATCATATACAAAAAATAAATGATCCCCGATGCATAGACCTGCAATGAGTTTGGCCAATTATACTGGAACTGTAAAACTGTAATTTTTTATTCCGAATAGCTATTGCTAGACAAGTTCTTCACGCTGCAATAGTATATCTAGCAATGGCGAAAAGGTAGTCATAATAGTTACTTGTATGGAAAGGGTGTAGAGTGAGAGTCCTTCAAGAGCATGAAAATGCCAGAGGAGCCGTAGGCCAGTTCTTTCTATATCCTTGCCGTTCACATCATTTTTTTTTTACAAATTCACATGAATCACCTTTTGCTATATTGGGAAGCATGCGCAGAAACACTTTCTTGCACTAGCGCAGGGAAAAATACCATACAGTGTTTGCATACATGGTCAGTATTTTTCGCGCACGTGATTTAAAAAAGGGTTTTTCTGTGCTTTCGCCTTTGGCTCGTGCGGCATTCACACGAGTCTGTACTCTCCTTTCAACGCCCCTGCCATTCACATAGTTTTTCCTAACAAATTCACAAAAATCATGCGTTTCGTTCTTGGCAAGTGTACGCAGAAAGGCACTTTCTCGCACCACTGCTAGAAAAAATACCATATCACGTTTATACACATGGGCAGTATTTTTCTCGCATACAATATAAAAAAGTACCTTTCTGCGCTTGCTTCACAGGAAAGAAAGCAAGATTTTACATGTATGCGTTAGGAGACAAAAGTTTACACTAGCGAGTGAATGTGTATCCTTGCGACTCGATAAAATTTGCACAACAAACTTTGGGTGCACGACACGAGTGCAAAAAAACATGGCAAAGAATTTATGAGACGTACGAGCTGCGAGAGATAGCCGCAGGGTAGAATAGTTTGTTGGCTTACGCTGGTGTATCTCCTTGTAACAAATACTCATTGCCTGAAGCGTCGTGTCTTCGCATGGTACCTCTGATCTTACTCTGTCCATGATAACCTGACATTCGTTCTCCTTGCCAAGGCGAAGCAGAGCCAGGGCTTTGAGGACCCTGGCACACTGATTGCTCGGCTGTTTCCTGAGTACCTTGTCCGCCTCCTGCAGTGCCTTCTTATTGTTTCCATGGTCCAACCAGTCTGCAATTGCAAAAAGCCGAAATTGCAACGGATTACATAACCTCCGCGAAACGATCGAGTGTACCGTCGTGAAGTGACCGGTGACAATGTTTCTCTGAATTTATTTAACGTTCAAATACAAACGATAATTGAACAATCTTGTACCGTAAATCGGCCGCAACCGTCTCTCATTCACCGTATTGTCCACATGGGCCTTCGACGCCATGATATATTATTTTTATATTTTTTTATTTTTTCTATACGGTTATTTCAAACCTAACGGCATTCGTAAGGCTACCGAATCTATCATGATTCTGGCTCGTGCGAAAAATCGTGTGCAAGAGACGAGATCACTTTAATACACACACACACAGGCAAACACACGCATGGACACGCACACTGTGCGAAGAGATGCGTGCGCAGTTTCGTCCGACGCATGCGTAAAACAGTTGAAAGATCTCGCTCTCGTTTTGCGAATGGGGGACAGAGATGATTCAACGTCGAGGGACCCTCAATCGCCCCTCGAGTTCCTTTTTTTTTAATTTTATTTTTTTTATTTATTTCGGCCCCGAATATAGTTTGTGTGAGTACGCACGCGATTCCAGTCAGTAGGGTCGGTGATCCCTTGGGGCTCGTTCGCGCAGTGCCTTCGCTCGCGGTAAAGTTGAAAAATTTGGAAGAAAGAAAAAAAGAAAACAATCTCTCTCAGCGCCAATGAGACGATGCCGCGATGATATCGACAGTTGTCGGCTATTTGAGAGAGTTTTAAAATTTATTCCTCGCACCGTAACGAGTGCTCTCTTGTAGAACTCTTCCCGAGAACTGCCAGTCGGTGTACTCTCGTGTATCAGTTTGTTCCGGTGTGTGTCAGTAACAGCAGCGGCACAGCAGCGCGAGGCAGCAGTTGCGTGCACAAGCTTCGAGTGCATGGAAGTGACAAGTCGGTGTGCGCGTAGTCGGTGGGCGTCATGTTCAATGAGAGCGTTCCCTCAATAGCGATAATGAATGGCGATATCAGTGGTTGCGAATATGGCGAGCTAAAAGTGATTTTAACGTGAACGAAGAACGGCGGTGGACGTGAATTCGTCAGGTTGCTGAACGGACAGCGGAGGACTTGCAAACGACGAGGGACACGAGCTCGTTCGATCACAACGGGCCTGTAATACTCTCGTGCAAGCAACGAGATCTCGTTCGTGAATCTTCTTCATCATTCAGTCCTCGTCATCGTTTTTCTCCCGCGACACAGAGGAATTATACACGTTCGGCTGCGCGCTCTTTCTCTCTCTCTCTCTCTCTCCCTCTCTCTGTGTGTGTATGTGTGTATATGTGCACGACAACCAAAGCCGTTTCCGCGCTACGAAATAATCGAAGGAGAGCGAGAGAGAGATAATAAAAAAATGGCACGGGAATACGATCATTTGTTCAAGCTGTTAATCATCGGGGACAGCGGTAAATATCTCTCGCAATCGTTATTCTCATTCTCCTTTACACACCATCGCGCCCTCCTTCCTTGATTACTCCGTGCGTGTTAATTGAGAGATATCATTGTGGGTGGCTCCAACGAGTTGCTGTCGCTCCGATTTGTAAACACTTTGCGTTTGACTAAGATCTTACTGTGTTTACAAGGCTTACCCCTGATTTGAATTTTAAATGATCGAGAAAAATCACCTAAACACTTCGATCGGGGCCGAGATTCTTGCGACGACTGTCGGAAATTTATCCTTGACAGCTCCAGCCCCAAAATTGAGATAAATCGTTGTTAAAAAAAAAATTATCGTCGGCCATCTTGAAACTAGAGGTTATAATCAGTCATTTAATATGAAGAGAGAGAGAGATTAGATTTAACGGTTCTCGAGCTATTGAGATAGTAGGAGGCTCGCTGAAAGAGGTTTTGTGTCTAATGAAAAAGGAGTCTGATTCATCCCCGTCGATAGAATTTTCTGCTAGTCTCGCCGATCTCCGAACCATAGACCGCGTGAACTTTATCCCAAGAGCGACAGTGGCTCTCAATCGTCTCCGCTCTCCGGCTACCGTTTGTCCCGAATAAAAATCCCTCGAAATTCAATCGACGATTCAAAGTTTCAGATAAATTGATTTTTCATTGACGATGTTTCAGGGGTGGGAAAGAGTTCGTTGCTGCTGAGATTCGCGGACAACACGTTCAACGGAAGTTACATTACGACGATAGGTGTAGACTTCAAAATTAGAACAATAGAGGTTGACGGGGAAAGGGTAAAGCTACAGATATGGGACACCGCGGGACAGGAGAGATTCCGAACGATAACGTCGACGTACTACAGGGGCACACACGGTGTTATTGTCGTTTACGACGTGACGAGCGGCGACTCGTTTGCAAATGTTAAACGATGGTTGCACGAAATTGAGCACAATTGCGATATAGTCAATAGGGTTCTGGTAGGGAACAAGAACGACGCCCCTAATCAGAAGGTCGTACTCACCGAGGATGCTCAACGTTTTGCCACGCAAATGGGTATTCAGCTCTTCGAGACATCCGCCAAGGATAACATCAACGTCGAAGAGGTAGAGTGGAGAAGAGTTTTTTGCAATCGTTTTTTTACCAACACTGCCAGTATTAAAAAAAAATCCTAACTCTTCTGTCTTTTTTTCATTTTGTCCCACAGATGTTCATGGCGATAACGCGTCAAGTGCTGCGCACGAAGCAAGAGAGGAAGGAGCGTCAAGCGATCCAGACGAACGAGACCGTTAATCTGAGGAAGAGCACAAAGCAGCATAGGAAAAAGTGTTGTTAGCGACTGGCTGATTTTTTTTACGTGCTTACCGCGTTTCCACGGTGAAAAGTCCCTCGCAGAATCGAAACTTGCGATTAACTCGCGGTAGTATAAATTCGAACGGACAGAAATATTGAAAGAGAGAGAGAGAGAGAGAGGGAGAGTGCATTTTTCACGAAAAAAAAAATGCTCCGCCGCATTCCTCTCGGCGAATACGTATCGGTGGCTCGCGAACGGCAAGGGCGCGACGACTCGTAACTCTCGTTTTCCGGCCGGTTGAGTGAAACCGGATTAAACGAAATTTCCAACAACAACAACAAAAAAACATTCAGTCCCCACACAATGTATCCCGTAATAACCAAACCCCCTGGCGAAGAATATATACACACAAAAAACATAGGCGTAAATAAGGAACAAAAAAAAAAGAAAGGAGGAAAAAAAGGATGATTCAGTTGCTATTTGTAAAGTGTTATAAGACATTGTTTAAATAAATGAAGAAAATGAATATCGTTCGTTGCACAAAACAGAAGAATGAGAAAAATGAAATTGAGAGAACAAGAACCACTGGTACTTTTATCGCGCGGGACGTGGAACAAACTCTGCCCCTTTATCGGAATTGGATTTTTTGTTTTGTTTCCGGACTCGTGCAGCCGCGAGCGAGGCTGTCTTGGATCAATCTGTGATAATAGTTAGGATAGCAACGTCGGCTGCCATCCGCGTCACTCAGCCGCGCAACGAGTACCAAGAAAAATTTTACCGTTGGTTTTTTTTTTTTTTTTTTTTAATTAGGAACGAACTTTTTATCGTTCCCTCGTCGGAAATTCGACTGATCGCTTTTGTGACCCCCCCACATATCCGTGACGAGTGTATATGTATATAAATTATACGAGCACAATGTCTGAGCTCCCTCCTACCCCGCCCCGGCCCAGCGAAAACGTTGTAACCGCTTCAACGACCGCGAACCTATTGTAAACGATAAGTATTACCGTATTCATACTAGTATAATTATTTAAAGAAAAAAATACTATAATAATGATTGCCGACGAAGAAAAAAATAAACAGGATTTTACGTTTCACGGGCTCTCCGAATCCTCATTGTGACCACTTAGAAACCCGCGAGACTCGCGTATCCGTTGCCGGAACGCGTAGTTATTTATTTAAACATATATATATGTATATATATATATATATATAGCAGTAGTATAAATCGACAGCTTCGATTGACTTATAGGTAAGGGCGCGTGATGAATCTCCGTGTGATTTTTGCGTTTTCTTTTTAACTCGAAAATAATGAATGTACAATATTTACATGATCAGTTCAATGCTCCTGCGGATATGGATCTACCGTGCTGAAGACGAACACGAGACATCCGAAGGTCAATATCGAACCGTGAGCAACTATGGCGCTTCCCTCCCAACCTGATTGTGTGTAAACCTCGTTCGCCGTCTCGGGCTCGAGGACATTGCACTTGCACGATATAATCCGCGCGCCGTTAGTCGACGGTGGCGATTTTGCCTTCTTCGATATGGCTTTGAAAGTCGACGATGTTCTCCAGTGATCCGGCACTATTCCCTCCTCGGAATCCTTGCCACGCTTCGCCGATAGACCGGCGTAGTCGCAGGAGTAGAGCACGTTGTCGACTATCGTTCCGTGTTCGCTGTAGTTTAGCAATTCGTATCGTTTCGTTGTCTGCGAGCCAAATATTTTTTTAATGAGTAAAAAAAGACAATTTTTTTTTCTTTAAAAATGTACAAAGACTGAGACTCACCTCGTCGAAAAATATGACCGCGTGCTTCGAGGACGTGCAATCGCAGTTTCCGTACTTCGAGAGCGGAACGTCGCAGTTCGGTCCAGTGCCTATCGTCATCGTTCGCTGTACCATAAAGGCTGGAGGTCCGGGTTTCCGGCTCAGAGGGAAGAGAGCGGCGCGAGCCTGAAAAGCGCAGTTAACGGGCTCGTATTCATCTCCCATGGGATTCATTATTTGCTCGAGTCTCTGTTGAGCGAGAGCCTCGAGGACGGGCCTCTCGAGCAGCTGCACACCTTCCTTGACGCTGTAAGCGTACTCGTCGCGATAAACTCGAGATTTGTCCATCTTCAAACTGTCGTCCTCTCTCGAGTGTCTAGCTTTCTTGGGACTACGAGTCTTCCTCTTCTCGCCCGCCTCTTTGCCGTGTTGAATTTCCATCTTTTCCACCGACTCATCGTGCACGTCACCGTTCTTCAGCTCGTTCGACGACTCGTTTAATCTCACGAGAGCGGACCCGTCCTTGCCCTCGCTCCTCTCGTCGCAATTCGTCTCCTCTCCGGAATTGAAATAAGGTCTAATAACTGTGTTGACTCGATACGAGTTGAAAGAATCGAGCTCCGGCGGATTGGCGTAGTGATATTTTACCGTGTGAGGTACTTTCACCCTCGTCCGTCCTCCTATGCTAAATTTAACTCTGAACGGAGGATTGGCCGCGTACGCTTTACGAAGAAATTCGAGTTTAACGGCGTGCTGATCTATTCTGCGCGTCGCGAATTGATCCCAGAGCTTCATCCGAGTCGACGCTTTGCAGGAATTCAGGAGATTCTGATCGATGAAGTGATTCGGATGATTGGGGCACATCCAACGGCCGCTAGGAAAGGCCGTCAGAGGTGGATCCAGGCAGTCTTGATGAAAGTATAGAGGACAGTAGTCGCACGCTACCAGTGGTGCTCGTTTGCAGCTCTTGCCGCACTCGAAGCAGAGGCGGGCCGGGAGAGGCACCATCAGTCCGCTATCCAGGCAGTGACCCTTACCTGTCGACAAATCGATTATTTAATTATTAAAGAGCGTTCACTCGACGATAGACCGCGACGAACCTTGAGCTTCGATTATTCGCACGATCGTGCGGCGCAGTTCGTCGCCTTCTATCAACGGCTCGAATATGCACGGGTCGAACGAATAAAGAGAAATTGAATGCAATCTCGTTAAGTACCGTTCGTATATCGCGCGAGTAAGCTTTACTGAATCCCCTCGTCATTTGCAGAAGCAAATTTGCCGCTATGCGAAGATCGACGCGACAAACGACTCGAGCGACGATTAAGCTTTATCGAATAAATAAATTACGAGAATTTAACGCCGAAGGGAACGGAAGATTCTAGCAAATTACGGTAAAAAAAAATGTTGCGCATCGATCTTACGATTCGTGTGGCGCCGCTCGCCATTGTTACAGGCGGCGGCTGGCTGCCTCCCTCTCTTCCCGGACGCGGGGTCGACCTTGTCCGTACCCGGAAACGTAATTGGCAAGCGTAATTCCCTGGGCAGCTCGAACTCCCGCGGATTTACGAGCGACGCCGCGAGAGCCAGGATCTCCAGTGCTGACTTCTTTTTTCTCTTTCTGGAAGCAGCTACTCCTGGCTTCTCTTTGGAGTCTTTCTTGGCTGAGCATCTGCACGAATGGCACATCCATTCGCCGTGCGGTATCTCTGCAGGGTCGAGAGGAGGATCGCTGCGAAAAACACATCAATTTTTTTTTTATTTGGAGCTCGCCATAGATCGTGGCTGATCAGGAGCAAACTGAGGCTTTCACTCACTGGCATTGCAAGTGAAAAGATGCTGGACACTTGTCGCAGCATATCAGCTCTCCGCCGTCCCTGCAGGCGTCGCACGAATCTCTGTTGTGACCTCTGCCCGGCCTCTTGAAGTACGGATGTTGTTTGTCCTCCTTCTCCTTCTTTATCTTAGCAGTCTTTGATTCTTCGGACACCGGAGGTGCTATCAGTGCTTGTATTTGCTGAAACGTGTACAACGGGTCGATCAGTACTATAGAAAAAATTAAAATATACAAATTGCAACGACCCTGCGAGACAATGATCGAGCTTGGAAACGAAAGGTAATTTTTTTTTCCATCAAATCTCGTTAACCTGGTGGGCACTCGGTTACTTACGGGCATGAGACCGCCGTTCGGTGGCAAACTGTACTCTACCGTTCCCATCGTACAATAATTCGTGGCTGAGTTCCTTCAAATTAATAAACCGCGACTGTCGTTGGGAGAGTACGCGGGAACTGTCGCGAGGATGACACTACGAATGAAAACTACATCGGAGGGAACACAGCGAAGACGCCGTGCGTGCTCTCGGGATACCGCGCGAGTCTGTCGATTAAATTGTTTCGACTCCGCGAGAATTCTCCGGGATAAATAGAGAACGCGAGTTGACAACCACTTTACGTCGACAACATTAAATTCAACGCTATGGCGGCGCGGGAGCCCACACACGTGAAGCTTCGGAGATTCATGCCGGGTTTCTATGTTTCCCGAGAATTTTGCGAAGTACAGAAACTAAGATTCCTCGAGCAAAGTGTACACTTAGAGTTTCTTCGTTTTACCGAATAAATAATTGTTCAGGGATATTTATCGCTTCTCGAATGATGGTCGAATGAAGACAGAATGTTGTTTTGATAATCCACGCAGGAAGACATTGGCGTTTCGAGGCATGAATTTATCGCGGAAAAGTCTAACCTAAAACATGACATCAAAAGGCATTGCGGGCTATTCGAATAATAGAGAATTCGTTTGATTTCTTTTCGTGTCACTGTGTGCGGGAATTTAGGATCAACAGAGTAAAATTTGAGCACTTTTTAAATCAATTGGTACAACTATGAGGTACGCGCAGCTTGTGATGGGACCGGCCGGAAGCGGCAAGGTAAATTACACTGTTCTCCCAGTTTGTTTGATAGGAACTCAAATTTTTAAACTGTCTTATATCGATTTTGTTTTGTCTTCTTCTTCCAGTCGACCTACTGTACGACAATGCAACGGCAGGCAGCCGATGAGAATAAAGTCGTTCATATAGTCAATCTGGATCCAGCTGCGGAATATTTCGATTATGAGCCTATGGTGGACATAAGAGAATTGATACAGTTGGATGACGCCATGGAGGATCCTGAGTTGAGATTCGGGCCAAACGGTGGTCTAGTGTTTTGCATGGAGTGAGTTTGAAAATATCTTTTACATAAAAACAAAAACTTGAAAGCGCTTGAGTCAAATTTTATGCTTGAGATACTCGACGAAGATTGAATCTATGTTAGATGTCATTTTCAGATTCCAAAAATTTGAGCGTTATATAAACAAATGCATAAAGCATTTGCAATATAAAATGCATATTGAAAGAAATGTTCAGATATTTGTGCCCTGTGTTTAAACTGTTTACCATTGCTCTTATAAAAATGCCGTGCTCCATGCAGCAGTTTGTAAACTGTTGTTGCAAAAGCTTTGTAAATTATGTTTGTTGAAAAAACGTATCAATGGCAGGGAGGCACAGTCAGGATATGCCCATTTGAATTTAAAAACAATTCGCCATCCAGTTTTTGAGATAACGTGGGTGAAAGGGCAAATTTCCTTGTTACATATCATAACATATGGCCTTGCAATTACAGATATTTGCTGGATAATTCGGCATGGCTTGTGGAGCAATTGGGGGACGTCGACGACGACTATATAATCTTCGATTGTGCAGGTCAGATCGAGCTCTACACGCACATGACCGTGGTGCGTCAACTGATAACTATGCTCCAAAATCTTAATTTTCGTCTGTGCGGCGTTTTCCTCGTCGACAGTCAATTCATGGTGGATGCATCGAAGTTCCTTTCCGGAACTATGGCGGCTCTAAGCGTTATGATTAACTTGGAACTGCCGCACATAAATATCCTTAGCAAGATGGATCTATTGTCGAAATCGTCGCGAAAGCAGCTCGACAAGTATCTCGAGCCGGATCCTTACAGTCTGATCGCCGATATGGACAGAGATCACTGGAACGACAAATACAGAAATCTGACCGAGGCTCTAGGTCGGCTGATCGAGGACTACAGCCTCGTCAGATTTTACCCGTTGAATATCAAGGACGAGGAGAGTATAGCGGATATCAAAATGACAATCGACAATATGATACAGTACGGCGAGGAGGAGGACGTCAAGATGAGGGACTTTGACGAACCACAAAACGACGATGATGATGGAGACTAGTATTGAATTTCATCAATGATCCTACAGAGAAAAAGATGCCAGATATTTTTTGTAAAAACGTTGCATAAATTATTTACAAAACTTACGATCGCTCGTACTATGAATCTCCTATCATCGCCCTCAATTACTTTACTGATATTGAAGTTAGTAGTAATTTACGATACTAGTACGATCAAACTTTTTCTGACGAGTGTGAATTTGCAGCACGAGCCAAAGGCGAGTATTACAAATCACACGAGTTAAGAAAAAGTTTTTCGCACGAGTATCGTACCAAACTTTACTTCACAAGGTGTGAAAATGGGGTTTTACATACGTATAGCGTCCGTAAAACTGTCATTTTCACACCGAGTGATATAAAAGTAATTTCTATTCGATCGTGATCAAACCCCGCTAGTTTATCAAGAAAAATATGTTAAGTATTTGCAATGTTTTTCTTTTATTTATTATTTTCATTTCTTGACCATGCAGTTTCGCGATTCTGCTAACTATATCCTCAACTCGAAGAAAAAAAGACATCTACGAAAATGGAATTTGTCACCGATCGACGAGAAATTCGAATAATACTATTCTTTCGTAGAAACATTAACGGTGCCGTATAAATTATTTACAAAACGGTACGATATCACGTGTTTTTGCTGGTTCCCGGTTGTGAGTGTTCCTGCTGCTTCGTCGCTCGTTTGTCCTGTTCGTCTTTGTGCCTGCTCAAGAAATTCTTGAACGAATCCTCTTCCTTCTCCTCGTCCGCGTCGTCCGGTGGTTTTTCGTCGTCGTCGTCCTCGCTGGACTCGTCACCGGACGGCTTGAGATAAACGTCCGCGATTTCCTGACCGCTGCTGACCGAATTTACAAGCGGAACTCCCGTGCCTCTGCCTGCCGCCTCCTCCAATTGGGCTTTGCGCTTCTCGCGCTCCTGGACTTTTTCGGCTCGCAGCCTTTCCCAATCTTTCTTGTAGACTCTGGAATAAACGAAACGAAATTTGGAGTAAACGAAAAATTTACAAAAATATTTCGTCACTCACGTTTCGTATTCAACGGCGGCATCTTTGACCAATTCGAAGAATTCGGTGACTCCGTCACCCGTCAGCGACGAAACGCCGCAACTGCGCAGATGGCAGTAAAATTCGTCGAGGGTCAGAGCCATGCTGCGAGTTAGATTGCTGATGTAGCTAGTCTCAGAATCCAGAGCCTCCTGGAATGACTCAAAGTCCTGCATCCACTCCACAGCATAAGAGTGTTCCACTATGTCAGTCTGAAAATCGTGATGAACAAAAAAAGATTAAGATTATAGAAAACTCTGGTAGGTCCAAGCTAAAAAGAAACAAATCAATTCTTACTTTGTTCATGACAACGATGAAGGGTAATTTAGTTTTGTAGAGTATAGAGCAAGCATAGAGCATGTTCGACATGAAGGTAACAGGACTGACGCTCCTCACGGTATCCAACACATAGACGACTATTGTGGGAAACTGCGAAGCCAGTGCTTCAGTGATTATTGTGCCACTGGCGGACCAAGTAAAAATCTCTATCTGCCCTGGTGTATCGATGACAACGTATTCGTGATCCTCGCCGGCTTTTTCCAGCAGTTCGACGACTTTGTCAAACTTTGTTGAAAATAGATTCAGAGTTGTGACTATACCGCCGTTCGGTCCCAGACGATATTGCTTCATTACTTCCTTGTAGTTCACTGTGTCTCTGATATCTTAACAAAAAAATGTATGCCAGTTTGATCAAGACAATGTACAGCAACGAGCCTCGAAGTGATGAATATTAATTATTTTTGATCTCACCTATATTCGTGGGATAAGGCACCTCCTTGCACGCGGGATCGAGGTTGATAACGTAAGGTTTTCCAGTCTCGTATAGCGTCGATACAATCTTGTGTACGAAAGTTGTTTTCCCCGATCCCGCCATACCAAGAACAATTATACAAACTGGTTTTTTCTTCTTAGCTTCATCGTTAGACTTGTCCTCCGCAGGTGTCGATTTGTCTTTGTCTTCAATTTTGTCATCGTTTCGCACCTTCGAGGATTTCGTATCGTTGCCGGTTTCGTTCATTGTTAAATACTAAAACTTGCAGCGAGCATGTCAGA
Organism: Ichneumoninae sp. B BG-2022a; assembly: GCA_030522725.1. NCBI lineage: Eukaryota > Metazoa > Arthropoda > Insecta > Hymenoptera > Ichneumonidae > Ichneumoninae sp. B BG-2022a. The sequence continues at coordinate 11,614 of JAPYZD010002117.1, read as the reverse complement.
AGCACGTTCTTGGGGTGAGAGTGTGAATTCTCACATGGTCGACCTAAATTATTGCGTTTACGATTTTCAAAATTTTAACCAATAGCAACGCGTCGCTGAGATGCCGATCACCCCGTAAGAATTTGCCTTTGGGTCTTGTCGAATCCGCGAAAGGGTGGTGACTCATTCTTTAAATAGCAGACAACAGCGACACGCATTGGCGATGCCGCGAACTAGACACCGCTTCGATATCCGAGTCACCCCCCCACCACGAAATATCGGCCGGAGTCGCGCAAGGCCTGTATGTAAGACCGTGGCCGGGCAGCCTGCTCGATCGACGAGCTTTGGAAGGGGAAACAGAACGTTGAGTCTTATATACATGTATGTACATATATTTCGCTGGCCATAGCAGACGACAGACTCCAATCGACTTGACAGCTCACTCCGTATTTTCACGTGTCCCCTTGCGCATCGCATTGCGTAACTTGGAGTTCCACATCCAGGGAGGAGCTTCCTTTTTCGGTGAGTCGAAAAGCCGATCGTTAGAGCTACGTTTATTTCTTCACCATGACATTCGTCCTTCGTCGAGTTATCTTTCAACTATGGTATCGTATCGATTATGAAAGGGAAAAAAAATCATATTAAGCGAGGTTGTGTGCGCTCTGCGTCACAAGGTGTGCTCTTTGACACACGAAGCCTGCGAAGCATAATATCCCCGAGCGCAAACGTGCATATTATCGGCAACCAATTGGCTCTTCGTAAATGAGTTTTTCGACCAATCGGCAGACCGTCGAACCAAGGTCCGATACCGGACAAAAGGATCTTACATCAAACAGCTGTTTGGAAAGCAGCGTTGCCAAATTTCCACTATCACCGCGGAAAACTTATTGAAGTGAATAACTCTCCGTCTGTGTCTCTCTCCGTCTGTCTTCCCCTTCTGGGCATTGCGAAATTAGCCTATTGATCAAGGCTTTCCGCGTCGAAGTTTTGTTATCTCCACGATTACTCATGGCTCATGAAAAGTAACGTTAAAAATTACCATTCTCGTAGAAGAATTATTTATACATAATTCAAGCTTCCTATTGCGCATAATTGCGTCTAACTGTTTTTTTTCCTATGAAACTCCCACGAACATTACTGGAAACACTTGATCTGAATACGTCGAATATAATTCCTAAAGAAAGAGCATTCGACCTGTTGTGAGACGCGATCTTGACGAAAAAAATAATATTTCGCCATGTTTTTTCATTCCCCGATAAATATTTTCCCACCGAACTGCGTAATATCCAGACCTTCTCAATCTGCAAACATTTGATACGATAACTGAAAGAAAAAAGCGTTCTTACCTTCCTAAAAAGCGTTTTTGAAGAAAAAAACATTATTTTGCCATGTTTTTGTATTTGTTGATACATTTGCTTTTTCCTTATCATACAGCGTAATGTCTGGAACGTGTTAATCTATAAATATTCGCTACATTATCTAAAACAAGAAACCTTTTGACAATTCATTTTTTTCCTTTCGTCGTGCGACGAAAGGAAAAAAATTGAATTTCCCGCCTTCGATATGACACTGGACATCACCTGAAGACGTGACAACCCAGCGGTCAGGCACGCGGCCTGTACGTGAAGACCAACACAGGTCTGGACAGCGCGCAACGCATTGAAAGAAAAAAAATCATCGCGACCAGTGGTATCGTAGCTAGAGCGTGCAGTACGAATTTTATAAGCCAGTTAGAAGTAAACTCAACAGCGAGTATCGCGTCTCATCAGCACTTGCGCATTGGTCTTTCACTACCGTAGTGTGTTGCGTTCGAAATAGTTATATGTCTCTCACAGTGACACCTACATAATAATCTAGCCTGGCCAGCCAGTCCTTCACCAGTCATACAAACACCCAACACACTCACACGTATGCACGCACTGTGTGCATCCATAGTGTGTTAAAATAACAAAAGTCGTTCGGATGAAGTGGCGAACTAAAAGAAATTCGAAGAGGTTGAGGTGCAACGATATTTATTCGATAATGGCGGATAAAAACAATGATACGAGTGCTACGTCGTGACTCTCGATATACATATACATAATACAGAAAAAAGATTTCCAACGACGACGTCGAAGAAATTGTTGCCTCGATCGTGCTGCTGCTGACTACGAAACTCGTAATCGTACGTAGGTAAGAGACCTGTTCCCGAGCTCCGGAGAGCCCCGTCGAACCGTATCATATCGAGCACAGTTCCGAGTGCCCCTGTAGGATCTTAACGCACACAGTGCATGATCGCTCCGTTTCGATTCTTCGGGTTCTTTGCTCGCTGCCTCCCCGTGACGTCGGACATACATCTTTTTTATTTTCATTTTTTTACTTCTCTTTCCTTATGGCTTAAAGCCTCTCAGCCAAGTGCCAGTATTTTTCTTCTCTATCGGTTCTTTGCCACTTTTTAAAATATTTTCTCCCGTGCTCATCGAGAGGGGGCGGAGCGTCTCCCGGCCTCCGAATCCTAACCAACCCGATCCCGATAGCTCGACGCATTCCGGTGATTCGGTGGCTGGTGCCTCACCCACACACAATCGTACACTCTACTGCGAGACCCCCATACTTACCTACACAGTTGCACGCGTGTCCATAGTTGCACTTTCATCTACTACGTATATAGTATCTGTGCTGTAGCCCGCTCTAACACGACACATTGTGTTCGATGTGTATCATACACACGTACATACGCGCGCATAACGTCCTATCCTAACATACGCGTGCGTTTCGTTAGTTCGACGAGTGGTGCTGCTCTACTGCTGGCTTCACGAACTGTTCTCTCGAGCCTCGCAGGGGAGCAACGGCAAGAGCCCAGTCGTAGGCCCACAGTTCCTCGTCGGACTTTTCTGGTCGGACGTGTACGTAGAGACATACTGTGTGCGTGTATGTGTGTGTTTTTCTTTTTCGTCGAGTGCGTAGAGTCTGAGGCTCCCTTCGAAACGCAGGACGAATCTCGCAGAGCTCAACATGTACCAAGCATGTTTTTACGAAATTCAGGTAAATCATAAATTCCTATTCGTTAACACAACGAACGAATCGACTGTTGGAACTATCGAAGCGTAAAAAGAAGTGAAAAACTCATCGTTCGTTCTTTTTCTCGATATGTTGGACGGGAACAAGTAGAAAAATACGATTAACGCGAGACAGAGTGAGAAACGATAGAGTAGAGAGCAAAAAAAAATTGGGTATGCGTGTGAGAAACTCTTCGTGTGTGACTGCCAGAGAGCGAAAGCGATACGGGAACCGTAGCGAGAGAGCGAGACGCACAAACCTCGTCCTCCATTACTTTAGCAGCAAGCAAATGGTGGCTCGATCTCGCTCGGGCTGTGAGCAAGGGCCTTTGTGTTTTCCGTTCCACCTACGTTTGTTCGTTTACAATATAACTGGTACAAAAAAATTACTTGAACACGGCGATAATATACCTTGCGGTGAGTCGCACGAGGCAAGGAACCCTCTGTTTTGAGCCTCCCCCACCTCGACCCTTGCGAATTGTCACCAACGTGTGGAAAGTTCGAGGGTTTTCGTGAAGTACAGCTGTTCGGTGAGGATTTCTCGTTTCAATGTAACGTTAAGAACGTCGCGAAGTTTCGGATTATCGTTTTATTTTTTGTTCGAATTTATTTATTGTCTACGTCGAAAACTCACTACCGTCAAATGCACGAAACAATTATTGATGTACAATGTGTATATTTACGCTCGATACAGCGTTTGTTGTTGTTCGAGGCTCGGGAAGCTTAAGCTATCAGTATCAGGCCGTATAATCGAGAGAAGATGAAACATTAACTGCGCACCGCTCGTAATCGCTTGCTCTGCCACTTTGTTCTTTTTTCCCTTCAGTCGGCCTTTATCTTTCGACAAATGAGAAATGTCCAGTTCGTACTCGTCGATGCGAGACGCTTCAGGTTTTTGAGAATCCCATTTCGTCTCGAAACCTTTCGTTTTATTTATTTGTGCTTTCCCCCTCGGGACTAAAGTTTCCCAATGACAGAGTTCGAGAACGTGTTTATAGATATTTTTCATTTGACCCTAGCATCAGTTACGAAGCTCGGTGACCTCTAAGTCAAAGAACCCTGGGGGAATTGATAAGAAAATGGTTTCACTCTGTTTCCACTCGCGGTAGGGACGACTTTTGAGTTGTTTTTTTGTTGTCACTTTGTTACGTTAAATAATTGTACAACTCGCTTGTTAGTGTTATTCCATGTTTATAAGACGAGCAGATAATTGTCTTGTGTTTTTCATTGTTTCTTCAGTAAGATACTTCAAAGGTTGCACCAGAACTGTAGATTCCGTGCGATTTATTCACATACATTAGATGCAGCACAATGGATGATGCTGTCGTGTTTTAGCCTACAAATCGAAATTTTCGTTCGTCAATTTTGTCGCTTTAATTAATCACGTGTCTCGCTCGGAAAGATTATTCTATAGGCATTGATGAGACGAATTGAGAAGTGTTTTTGTTTTTCATTGTTTCTTCCGCACGATACTTCAGACATTGCACAGGAACTTCAAATTCTGTGTAACACTAGTGTATCTCGCATAATGAATCATGCAATGCGTTTAACTAATGGAACAGCTTGATACCATATTTCTGACATTACAACAACAGAAAGTGAAAAATTATTCTTATCTTCAAACAAAACGGATATGCAAAAAATACAATTTTTTTTTTCATAGTCATTAACCTAACAACGATTGAGTACAGACGAGATACAGACGGAAAAATTACTCCATAGGCATTGATGAGACTAATAGAGAGGTGTTTTTGTTTTTCATTGTTCCTTCCGCACGATACTTCAGACCTTGAACAGGAACTGCAAATTCTGTGTAACACTAGTGTATCGCATGACAAATTATGCAATACGTTTGACTAACGGTGCATTCGCTTAATACAATTTTTCTGTTTACACCAAAGCAAAAAAAAAAAAACAATAATTCTTATCAACCAACATAGCGGACATTTGAAAAAAATTGAATTTTTTAAATGGATTCGACATTTATTAACCCAATGACAACCGAGTACAGACGAGAGACAAATTTTTGTTTTGCTTATTTGTTGTCATTGTTTTATTCTTTGAGATGCTTTGGTGGGTAGCGCGGTGTACCAGATTGCGTGCATTTTATTCTGCAAGAGAGAACGAAGAATCATAACCTATCGAGCAATCGGTCAATGGAATTTCAGTGTTCTTACCTAACGTGCTGTCGTTAATGGAGGAAGACATATTTATGTTGTGTAAGAATATCGCCAAGCTTGACAAAACTATTTATCACCACGAGGTCAAGCGGGACATATAATTTATATAAGTTACAAACTGTGAGAATGATACATTTTTCAAGCTTCCGTGTTCCACAAATTCATGCAATATTCAGCGTCAAACTCTCAATGATTTATCGAGACTAATGATTTTACTTGTCTATCCGTGCTTTTTACTTTCCGAATGCAGAAATCAATTCAATTTATTGAGATCCATGGGAGATGCGCGTGTTTATTATGATGCTAAATTTTTTATTCCAAACATACAATTTATAATTTATAAACTGTCGGAATGATACATTTTTCAACCTTCCCTGTAATGTTCAGCGCTCACCTCTCTACAATTTATTGAGATCAATCATTTTGCTTGTCTATGTCGGTTTTCTGCTTTCTCAACACCGAAATCAATCTGTTTTACTGAGATCCATAGGAGATCCATATCTTTTGTTATAATGCACAATTTCTACTCTAAACGCAATTTCCTAGTGTGTCGACCCTTCGCTGATATTGATTTGCATCTCTTACAGTTTTATTACCATGAAAAAAATGCTCACAACCTCGTCTGTAAAGATTCCTAAGTATCAATTTCTCTAAATCGTCTATTTTTAACATTAACATTAACAAGTAACTATTCAGTAAATATTCGGTACATATTGTAAATATTTTAGAAGCTCCCAAGACAGAAGAATAAATTTTTACTTCATGGTATTAGTTAATTAATCAAGTTTAAGGGACGACATGTAGTTGTGTAGGTCACCCTTTGAGGAAACACCTTGGTTCTCTATTTTGCATTTTTCACTTCTCAAATATTAGGATATCAACAAAGTTTACTGCAAGTGCTCTGCATATACTTCATTATGTTGCAAAGAATATGATGATCTTTAAGCTTGAAAATCCACAAATACCTTCGAGAAATCGTCTGTACTCTGTGGAGTAAAATCCGAACATATTCGCGACCGCAACTGCATAACATTACTAAAGTATCCGTACGCGCGTTATCTTTCTTAAGATCCAACAGCCGCTTGCACTGAGCATACAGATTGGTGCAATCGTGCTTCAGACTTCAAGATAGTTTAATCATCGAATTTTTGTCGTTGATATCAAGCAGTTCGTTTCCATCGTGCTATACTCTCCTCCGTCATTATTTACCCCCTGCGAGCTTCAATTTCTTCGTGTTAATAATCTCGGAACGCATTTCTCTGTTCTTTCCATACCCATCGTGAATCAAGACTTTTTTTATTGGAAGTTTTATCCCTGTGTTTGATAATCCATAATAATCACTTTTATGTGAAAATTGCTCCAATTTTGTTGGTCCCTCAATTAGATCAAGTTACGATCGTAATTGTTGCAAGTCGTTTATTTTCGCATGAACCGATTTATTGCAATTAATTATTGTTTCGAATTTTTCAGGCAGAATAGTGGCATGCGTCGATTAATCTATGGCAGATCAACAAGATCAGTCGTCGTCCGGGGGGTCTGTAGAGAAGGCCAGTGCTTCAACAGACACCTCTAAGCAGCTAAGAGGGAAGGGCAGCGGCAGTGGAAGTACAAGTTACAGAAAGCGACAGAGTACAGGCTCCGTAGCAGTAACACTAGGCGAGAAACGACGTAGACAGGCAATAGGGGATCCACAACAATCCGAAGTCTACAACCCACCGACCCACAGACGCTCCGTTGATTCTTCTTCCAGAGGCGAGCAGGCCAAGGCCAAGGCGGAACGGAAAAACCATGGCGGTGGCCTAGGATCTGCAGTGGGTAAGCAGGACGACTTAATCTAATCTAAAACAAACAAAAAATGCTCGGCTGATTTCGAAAAATATCGGCCCGGTCTGATATTCGACCCTTGAGATAATTTCAATTTTTGCTTCGATGGGAGGTATTATTTTATTTTCGCAATAAATGCAGCAATCCATGTCGCTTGGCATTCGTTAAAAACATCAAGAAACAAAGCCTCGTAACTATATTTCTCTTTTACGATAAATTGGATGATATTTATAACTTGTTTGCGTCAATACCGAAGGATTAAAGCTTCGATAATTGCTTTAACGAGATACTCCAGGTATTAAGTTCTGTGAGTTACAAAGGGACGGCAGTTTACAGATGAGACATTTGAATAACGATCGGAATGGGGGTAAATCGTGGTACCGAAAAGACCGTAACGATGTAAAATGGGAGGTGGAGGGGGGCAATCGGGGAGACGGGAAAACTGCAGGCATACGAAAGGTTGAATTTGTTCGAATACGTTGTAGTGACGAATTTCAATCGAAAGTGGAAACAACGAGTTGTTAAACATGGATTATTCGAAAATTTCAGAACCAGATTGGAGACAGCAGAAAGCGCATCAGCCAAACCACAGTCACACCGGTGGAAGTACAAAAATACGTGGTTCAGCTAGATCAAGCTTGATCGATCATAATTCCGCACCGGTAGATTGCGTTGCGTCGCGCACACGTTCGCGAACACCACAAAATTCGCAAAGCTCGGTGCAAAGATCAACGAGCAACTTCGACGTTTCATTAACGAGCGGTTACAATAGCAGAAAATCATCGACGTCACATACAAACTTGGCATCGTCAACGAGCTCGGCGCATCCTAGTCATCCTTCTACATCGAGAGGAAGAGGTGAGAATATGATTTTTATTAATTCCTTGTTTCTTGCTCATATGTTAGAAAAAAAAACTGTTGATCTTCGACGATCGTGTGGACGAAGATAAGTGACAAAAAGAAGTTATTGTTTGATCGCAACGTTCGATCTTGCGGCTGTAAGAAGGGTTATTCTTTCATTTTATCGGAATAATCTTACGAACAAACTTTACAATCCTGCATTATACAAACAGTAATTTATGCATTTCAATCTTTTCGATAACTCGGAGAAATTCGTCAAACGTACAGAGTAAAGAATCGTTACTACAATCAGGAAGAACGTACTTTCCCTGAATATATTTTCGTCGTCATGTTTTTCCAGCGAAGTTCCCTTGAAATGGAACAACGAGCAAACATCCGATACAAAGTTTCAAATCTTATTACAGTCTGCACGCAAAAGTGTGAAACACCTAAAGATAAATATTCATGTGCCGACGCACACTGGCGTATCATATTAACGTATTTGAGTCCGAGCAATAGTTTATTATGTTCATTTTACGATGAGAGGCGCACAGCATAATAATTACACGATTCCGCATTATACTCTAAAAGTTAGGTAAAGAATCGAAAGACGAAAATAATCAAATCAATTAATAAATCACTCTAGCGGGTAGTACTTAGAAAAGCTTAGTATAATAAAAATAAAAGTCATAGATAAGACTGTATCATATTAGGCCTGAGGATGAGCGAATGTCTGGAAGGATTTGTCTCGGCTATCAAAGCACTTTTTCCAATATCAACACAAACCTATCATCAAGAAGGTAAGCTCTTATTGAGAAGCGGGCGAAATTTTCTATGCTATTTATTATCTTTATCGCGCCTCTCAATCACTTTTTTTGATCTTTCCTCAATTTTCCAAAGTATTAAAGGCTTGTCAAAAAAATCATCGTCACCTACAAGCAAAATCAAATTTATATGCAAACTACCTTTCCACCTTTGAGGAACTTTTGTTGCCTTCAAAATAGCCTTGCAATCAAGAAAATTTCATACTCGAATCATATATAAATTTTCAACAATAACATAAACAAAACCTTTCCTGCAAAGTGTTTAGTACTTTCAGGCTATGATCGGTGGGTAAACACATTAATTGCCTAAACACAAACATTCGCACGGAAATTTTTACCGACCCACGTATTTAGGTATTTTTCATTCAGAGTGCATTGAGCCATTAGGAAACTCATTTCGATTGTTTACACATCATTGACGAACGCGCGCTCGGTCTGTACGACGCGGTAGTGCTGATCCATCGACGTTCTTATTAACTTCGACGGACGCTCGTCGTGTCAACTATGTTGAACGGTTCGTGATGAATCCCTCGTTAAATAAAACCCAGTGACAGAACACAAATATGCCCGACAAAAGCGAGATGCCGTTGGTATTTTTAGATTTGAGCAATTTTTAGCTCTTCTGTGAATGATCTCATTATCGGCGTGTCGTCCGTGTAACTTGTTAACTTTACGTATTCCATTAGTAATTGGTTGCGTAGTCCCCTCCTCTTCCCAAAGGAGATGTCTACAAATATTTTAATCCACTCATTATATAAGATTTTTTGATATTTCTAATGTAACATAGGAAAATTGGAATGCGCACCTCATCGACCGAAAAAAGAAATGCATTAGGCAAATAAAAAACTATCGAACATCGTTTCGTCAGCCCTTCTCTCTCTGTGCTGTTATGTTATGTTTAAATTTGTTGTCGTAGTTTATTCTATCTGGATGCCGAGGACACAGATATCAAATCGCACCTTTCCCTTGAAAAACAATTTTTTGTTTGTTTCTTGTTGGATAAATAGCATATTCAATACATTGTAAAAAAATTTGGTTTGAAAATTTATTAACAGTATTGGAAGCTTGAAGCTTTTTTACATAAACCGTTTCTGAAATTTCAAACACATGTGTGTTGCAATTTTACAATAAAATTTGTATTTTTCATGAAAATTTTTGTAAATTTTGAGGCAAAAGACTTGTAATTTTAATATCTGGTATTTTTATTTAACAAGCAAAGTACATTAATGTTTAATTAATATGGGTAATGTCAGCAAATTTCAAGTTCCTGTACATTAAATTTACAATTTATTTTTACAGTGTAGTAAAGAACAATTAAGCGTCGACACTTGGGGGGGAGGGGGGGGACTTGAGCACTTTGCAGTATGAAAAAAATGATTACGTGCCACCAACGGAAGTTTGAATGTAGATGAGCAAAGTGCCAAATAGTGTCGAGGTGCCGGATAGAAGAACAAAACAACCAAAAAATCCATCGAGTTTCTTCGAACGTATGTTCGAATAAAAATTAATAATATTTTTTTCTTTAATTGAAGGTTCAAAATCTCAAGGCAGTGGCGGCAACAATTATACGAACGGTGGTACGGGTAGTCAAGTTTTGGGTGTGAAGTCCAGCATCAGAGTGGGTAACGCAGCTAGCAACTCTGTGGAGAGCGGAGGAGGGGCGTTGGCACATGACGGGGCAGGCACTAGTGGCGTTACAGCAGCTACGTCCACTGTCAACCCCTCTGTGTCTGCCTCCGCTGCTGCCAATCAGCCTGCGCACCCTCAGCCAACGCACAAGCATCTTCTGCGCTCGCGGGTCAAGCTCGGCAACGAACAAACCAAGGAAATAACCGGAAGCGGTAGCGCTCCTGTCGGTGGCAAATCATCCGGCAAACATCACAAGAAAGAAACTACAACGGGAACCTGCTCTAGCCTGAGGTGCGGCAACGATAACAAATAAAATCGAGACTTCTGAATCTCACATATTTTTTTAAATTCTTACGAGAAGAAAGTTGAGACATTTAAAAAAATGGTAACCGATTGATTTTGTCACAGACATCGCTCGTCGTCGCGAGCCCGTAAAGCAGCGGGGGAAAGTGGTCCCGGAGGAGGAGGGGTTGTGATGTCGGGAAGTGATTCCGTAACGAACAGCACCACCACACCGACCTCCGTATCGTCCTCCGCCCCGGGAAGTCAGTTGACTTCGACGACCGGAGAGGAGGAGTCGGCGCCGACCGCAACATCCGCTACAGGTAAACCTCACGAATTCCACATCCTTTGGTTTTCCTATTTCAAATGCAAGCGAAGTGTAGTTAAATATAGATAGGGTTTATTGCATTACCACACTTTCACGGATTCTTCTTATGGTTGAGGTCTTCTTTCCAAAGGTGTTACTGAAGTCCATCTGAAGTCCAACTACGACTTTCCAGTCAAATAATTTTTTAGAACTCGATCGATATTAACGGTGCTGCGTTTCACGAGAGAATAAAAGTTTCTCGAGAAGGATCTAGATCCAGTCAATCGTAACGAATTCGATTATTTTTTGTGATAATGCAGCAAGCGGAGGTCCCTCTGGTATGTCCGGCACTACAGGCGACAGCGAAAGTGATGACGGTGAGGTCGGACGGCTCCAAGCACTCCTCGAAGCCCGTGGCCTGCCGCCGCACGTATTCGGGGCTCTTGGTCCCAGAATGCAGCACCTGCTGAATCGAAGTATGGGGGCCAGTTCCGGTAAGGGCACTCAAAATATTCATTTAAATTGCTCACAAAGCTATTAACTAATAGTGAAAACAAAAAGCAAATAATAAGCTACTATCAAAGTAACCCTATATTAAGGAGGGAGTCTCGCTGCGCGCTGACTTCGCATAAGTTCGACAACAATAAGAGAAAATTGCAAGTACTTCTTGATGGTGTAAAAATCTGAATAAAATCATGTATACTAAAGGTA
>JAPYZD010002116.1:0-18394 GCA_030522725.1 Ichneumoninae sp. B BG-2022a | reverse complement strand
TTTTTTTTTTTCGTTAAGTTTCTTTTCAAATATACTTTACTTCTAAATTAATTATCGAACACGCAGCACGAGCAGTCTTCTCACGACTGAACCGCTTCGGTATTATATATATGTATATATATATATCGGAACACTGTGACGAGCCAACAAATAATTACACGTCCGTACCGTACGGCTGCCGAAAGGAGAAGGGAGAGCGGACTCACCGAGTCGTTTCGTTTCACGAGTCTGCGCCCGATGCATCATGGGATATCCTCTACCTCCCCCACTAACGCTCCATCGACCAATGGCGACTCGCCGGAACAGGGACGTACCGCTTCTTCTGCTGAACCCTCTGCCGTCACCTAAGAATTATTCAACCTACAAAATCTCATCCGATGTACCTAAATATACTCGGTGAAAGATATTCACATCCACATCTTCGACCTGCATTTCCGGTTGTTAAAACCCGATGAGGGTTATGAAAATCTGTTGTATGACTTTTCCAACGACTCGCCGACTGTACTCGAGGCGATCGTGGCTTTCGGCATTTTGACACCTGCCTGCGCCGTGGAAATTTCCATCGACAATTTCACGAACAGATGAGAATATTAACTCTACAGGTGCATGAGAAGATTCGTTCGAGTCATATTTTTAGGCGTTGTGAACGAATATTGAGTTTCTCAATGCCTCGACTTCACGGATTAGATATAATTTTTTTTTTTTCCTTTAGTTGTAAAGCGCCCCGGACAGATTTTACTTTCCTCGTACGCTACTGAGTCTGGAATCAATGCTCGACGGTCGAAGAGGGGCGCGCAGAGAATAACGGGCGAGAGCCGGCGAAGCGTACGACGCTTCATACCCGGGCCAATGAGACCGGCGTCGTTCACTCGGGTAAAGGCGACTTGACCAATAGCCACAGAGAATCGTGGCCCGCTTTATTCGACGGCGTCACTTCCCCCACGTTTTGCCCGCGCGTCTCTCGGCGCGTCAGCGGCCAGGAAATCAATAAAGCGTGGGATCATCTCCCGCGCATTTCGGCAACGCATCGTAACCCCCAGCTTCCAATGCGTACGCACAGCTACGAATAATTCCGGGACGAATATTTATTCGACGCTCGATATTATTATCTGCTATTTGAGCGGATGTAGTTTGTTTAACGAATTAACTGGGAACATTGCGCCGTTTTTCTTACGGTGACTCGCGCGCATGCGTATGCGCAGAGGCGCTCGGCTTCCACTTCCGGCGACGTCGCGTCGATCGGCGCGACAGACTTTGCTCTCTCTTCGTCGGATGCTCTAAAAATAATTCACGAACATCTTTATTTTCGGATCGACTTTGGAGATACATTTTTAGACGAGGAGTCTGTTGGTCAAAACTTTTTGCCGAATTTTCAGATACAGTCTATGTATGTTCGAGCACGTGTCTGGCGTGCATATATCTCTTGGGAACCGGTGATACTTTCTTTTTTTTTTGTCTTGAAGATAGTTAGCTCTCGTATCTCGCTCCCCCCATGTAAACGCCAAGCCGCGGCAGCTGCGTCTGGCCTTGGTTCCACCCGCTCGACTTTCTGTGTAACGGGTGTTCGATTATTAAGGATGCTTCGAACCATTGGCTCGAAAAGAAACAGCGACTACGCTGAGAAAATATTCTCTGCGAAAATATATTTGCCCTGTAATAATAAAATCTGAAGTTTAGACACTGCAAGAACATTCTCTACTTAGCTTTGATCATTCTATTAAAATAAAACAATTCTGTATAAAAAAAACCTCGATAAATAAGAAAAAAATTATTGTCCAACTTTTATGATATCGAACGGAAAATATCGGACGGGGAAGTTTAACGATAGTAATACATTTTTTATGCATGTGGGAGCTATTTTAGGGATTTGCATGTCCGATAGCAGATTGGAAAAAATATCTCCCTTTCGCTTCGAAAACTTTTATTTTTTCGACGCTACGTCAAAGCTACCTTAAAGAGCCTAGCTTAGACACGGGAAACATTCTCCTCTTAGCTTTGATCATACTACTAATATAAAACAATTCTATATAAAATAAACCTGTATATAAATAGAAAGAAATATATTGTCCAACTTTCACGATAGTGATACATTTTTTATGAGTGTAAGAGCCGTTCTAGGGATTTGCATGTCCGATAGCAGATCGGTAAAAATTGCTCCCCTTCGCTTCGAAAACTTTTATATTTTTCAACGCTACGTCCTGAAGCTACCTCAAAGGGTCTAGGAATGGTTTTAGTGGGACGCGCAAATTGAATTCGAAATAATTCACGGGCGGAGTTGGGGAACACAGAATTGTGTGCCCGAGGCCGCCGTACAACGCATGTGCACGCGTATACGTCTACAGTGTGTGCACGAGATCGCCGAAATAAAAGAACGCTTCGTCTCGCGCTTCTGTCTCGACTATATTCTCGCGGCTATATTGTGGCAGCGCGCGTCAACGGGGCGCAAGAAATTTCGCGAATAAATTGTCAGATAACCCATTTTTTTTTGCGTACAGAAATTCCGATTTTTTTTCGTCAACAGAAATTTCGACAATGCCGGCTGATACGAAGGTACAGTCCATAGTCATAATTTTCCAATTTCTTACAGAGTGGATAAAAAAATAATGGTAAATTTTCTTTTCTCTTCTTCACTTACAATACTTTACAATGTAGGACTTGCAGCTTCGGGACGTTTGGCGTACCTGCAACAAAATTCGGGCTGCGATTTTTCGGGTCGGCCTAAACCTATGGGACTATTACAAGCCCCTAGATCCCAACGGCGAGAACCTTATCTCAGGTATATAGTTTGAGACATACCGTTACCTACAGGGGCCCGTTCAGAAACTGACTTTGGACAACATAGAACGAGAGAAAGAGAGAGAGGGAGAGTGCTGCGTTGGTGCGAATGACAGAGAGAGAAGCTTGTTACCCGGGTATGATTTCCGGAACGCGTCCCAGTGGTAGGTATGCTGTTTACAGGGGCAGAGCGGGGCGATTCGGACGTGTGGGGCAAAACGGACTATTATCCTATTTTTTTTCGTTAGTAGCTACAATAAACGTCCCGTGTCGAGCGGAGGACCCGGTCCATTTTGCCCCGTTTTCCCCGAAAATGTTCCATAATACGAAAACATTGTTAAATCTTCGGGCCGTCTAACATATCTGCAACAAAATTTGCGCTGCGATTTTTCGGATCGGCCTAAACCTATCAAGAGCCCCTCGAGCCCAATGGTGAGAATCTTATGTTGGGTATATTAGGTACGTTAACTACAGAGGTAGGTATACCGTTTGCTGGGGCAAAGCCGGGTGAAGCGGACGTCTGGGGCAAAACGGACTATTTTCCATTTTTTTTCGCTCGTAGCTAAAATAAACGTCCCGTGTCGAGCGGAGGACCCGGTCCGTTTTGCCCCGTTTTCCCAGAAAATTTTCCACAATACGAAAAGATCGTTAAATCTTCGGGCCGTTTGGCATACCTGCAACAAAATTCACGCTGCGATTTTCCGGCTCGGTCAAAACCTATTGAACTGTGACGAGCTCCTCGATCCCAACGGCGGAAATCTTCTCTCAGGTAGATGCAGTGTGACGCGTACCGTTAGGTACAGTGGTAGGTAGGCTTTTTGCCGTGACAGAGCGAGGCAAAACGGACACCCGGGGCAAAACGGACAAATTTCAAAATTTTTTCTTTCGTTCGTTAAAATAAACATCTCGTGTCCATAGTTACTATAAAATATTTAAACATCAGTCTTTTCATCAGGAATTACTCAGGACACTGTAATTGATTTTTTCGCCGTTATTGCAGAAACAAAATTCGTCTCTGTTCTGGCCGGACCGCTGAGAGGGATCATTGGATTGTCGGACGCCGAAATCGGCGACCTTGCCGAATACTTCCGTGTTCAGGATGGACGAGTCCTGTACTCGCAGATGTGCGAGGTCATTCACGACAGCGGTATATGACAATCAGTTTATTGCTAAACGACCGATCATTTTTTTTTCTATTGACCATTTCTTTTCTATTGACCATTTTTTTTATTGACCATTTTTTTTTCTATCGAAATATCAGAACCCGATCGAACGACCGGCTATTGGTAATTCCTACTGAAAATTTATATATTTTTCAGTGTCTGAATTTGACAATTCGAGGCCTCTCGTAACGGGCCTCGAGTGGGAGGATCCTCTTCACGTTAATCGTATAAGTATCACCGAGCACAGAAGGCTCAATTTAATTATCACCAAGATCGCCGTTCTCTTGAACAAGAGAAACATGATGTTGCGGCCATACTTTCAAGACTACGAATTGGTGAAGTCTCTCATAGAGTAGAAACAATTTTTTTAAATAAAGATATCGTCGTTAGAATAAAAATTGAATTATCCGCAGATAGCGAAGAACGCTGGAACGGTGACATTCGCTCATTTCGGAAGAATCCTCAAGTTTCTAGGAATCGTCATGGCCTCCAACGAATTTAATTTGCTCGTCAAGAGATTCGCCAAGGACAATTACACTGTTAATTACATAGCCTTTCTGAAAGCCGTCGACGAGGCGCAGAATTACATGGACCAGCATGGAATGTTGGATCTGGCTGGTGTATGAAAAAAAATCCCTTCCATAAAAAAAAAAAATAATAATAATGTAAAGTCGAGCAAAGAATGGTTTGTCATATGTAAACTTGTCCTCCCGTTTGTCGTGTTTGTCGTGGCAACAACATTTTTCAAATGTTATAATTTAAAAAATGCTATTGTCACGACAAAAAAAGCTAAATCCACAACAAAAATTATCGAAGTTTGTGGACAAAAAAAATGACCTCGCACCCAGAAAAAAAATTTATTTGACGGCCACCGTTTATTTGGTTTAAGTAAAATATTTCCTTGATTTAAATAAATATTTATTTAATTTAAGTAACTATTTACTTAATTTAAATAAATATTTATTTAAATCAAATAAATTTTTTACGGAAATCAAATAAACGGTGGCCGTCAAATAAATTTTTTTTTCTGGGTGCGGGTGTACAATTTTTTTTGAGTACCCGTATTTATTGACCGGTTCACTGGTGCGAAAAAATAATCATCCGTCGACGACGCGCAGGATATCCTGGATCAATTTCCCGGACGTATAATCACCGCGGAGCTACCGAAGTTGCCCCGACCGGAAGTAGGAAGAATACTGCCGGCCAAAGTGTTTGGCAAACAAACGACGTTTCATCCGTCGATGAAAGAGCCGAAAGGGACGATGCCCCTTCGCGAAGTGATACAGAGACTGCAGAGGCACGTCTACGAGCGCCGCATACGAATTCACGAATTCTTCAAGGTCATCGATCCTGGTCCTTGAATTCTGATTTCCTCGGATTTATCGGCATTGCGAAATCGTAAAACCGTAATAAGTTAAGGATTTTTTTTGGGTACGTCGATTATTCAGGACTTTGATGAATTGAACGCGGGCAGAGTGACGATCTCGCAGTTCAAACGGGGCTTGGACGCTCTTCAAGTTTCCTCCCTCGGTAATCTTTATCTCGCGGAAGTGGAAATCGATGCTCTAACAGCGCTCTACAAAGATCCGAACGACCCGGATCGCGTGTGCTGGAGGACATTCGAAGATGACATCGATCATGGTAAACATTATTTTTGTTGCTCATGTTTCTTCTCCTGTAAAAATCTAATAATCGAATTTCAAATTTCAAAATCAAAAATAATTTTTTGAAATGTCGTCGAATGATCCGATATCTATCATGAAGTATTCAAGCTCCATTGCAATAAGATATTATGAAATATAACGATATTGGAGTTAAAAGAACCTTTTGTCAGGTTGTGGAATACCCGATCTGCATGCCCCGTCGATAGCTTGACGATAGCGATACCCCGAATATCTCGGGGTATCGCTCTTGAATATCAAGAGCGATACCCCGCTCTTGATATTCTTGCACCCCGCTCTTGAATATCAAGAGCATTTTTAGCGCGAAACTGTTCCTCTGTGCTTTTTAAGCGGTGAATAATTTAAACAAGCCCAATTATTTTATAGTCGATTTTCAAATGCCAAAATAAAAAAAAGATTTTTTTTAAGTACTTTTTTAAAAATTAATCTTCAAATCTTCAGATGATTCAGTATTTATCGTAAAGTATTCACGGTCAATTGCACCAAGATATTGTAAAATATAACGATGTTGGAGTAAAAAAAAAAGTTTTTGCCAGGTTGTCGAATACTCGAGCAACATTCCGTTGATAGTCTGACGATAGCGATATCCCGAATGTCTCATGTAATTCGAGCTTCAATACCGAGAGCACTTAAAGCTATAAGCGAGAGACCGTTCCTGTGTACTTTTGAAGCGCTCCGCAAGCCCTTTATTATCTTTCGTCAAAGTGTTCACTGTAAAGGAACTCGAGAAGTTGCCGATGCTCAGGATCGAGCAGCAGCCACCCCGTGATATCGCCGAGCTGCCGCGCA
This sequence comes from Ichneumoninae sp. B BG-2022a, assembly GCA_030522725.1. Taxonomy (NCBI): domain Eukaryota; kingdom Metazoa; phylum Arthropoda; class Insecta; order Hymenoptera; family Ichneumonidae; species Ichneumoninae sp. B BG-2022a. The sequence goes on along the minus strand of JAPYZD010002116.1, from coordinate 11,985 downwards.
GTGGCCAGATGAATTGGCAGAGCGAGGACGAAGGTATTCGTCAACTATGCGAGGAAAGTATGGCTAAAATTCGTCACCGAGTCGAGGAGCGAAGAATTTCGTTGAAACAGTTTTTCAAGGACTACGACAGGTATTATGCACATATTTGAAGATAAAACGGCGAACTGGCAAACCTCTCCGTACCCCGATAAGAACACTTTAACTTTGATCGTTTCGTAATTAATTTGTGCCAGAGTGGTGCAATACCGAATTCTCCTCCGAACGGTCTCATTTTGAATAAGATGAGACTTCTTTAATGTTCCACGAAAAATGTATAAGTATAGTCCGTTTTACCCCACTCTGCTCTAATAATAATTAGATCGATTATATCGATTTTGCAAAATGCTCAATAGAGTATTTTGCAAAATCAATCTAAGATGTATAATAGAATGGAAATTTCGAACATGGAGTTGTCGATAATATAGATAAATTTTATAAGATAATAAATATAAAAATATAAAACGAAACTGTTTATGTGTGTTTAAATCATCCTCGTCTTCTCACAGAGTGAATCACGGCCACGTAACGCGCAATCAGATGCGTCAGGTATTAACGACCGCGACGATACTTCTGTCGCCCGAGGAAACGTTCGCCCTCGAGCGGAGATACAACGACGATTTGGGATTCAATTATTTCTGGTTTCTGGAAGAGCTGGAATCTCGACCGATCGAATGCCCGCTCTATCGGGACATGCTCGAAGAGAAGAGACGGATCAATGCGCCGAGAAGGAAGTCCAAACCCTCGGAAAACGAAACAAACATCGTCATTGTTCTTGCGAAGATCAAAGCTAAAGTTGTTCGGGAAAGGATCAACGTAATTAAAAAAAAAATTTGAACAACGATTATCAGGTCGTGAAGTTGCAAAAAAAGTCGACAGTTCATTTTCAGACCTGATTTTCTTGTGCAGGTAACCGAATTCATGAAGCAGTACGACGTGCGCAACGAGCAAGTTATTTCGAGAGAAGATTTTGTCAGAAGCCTCGATCAACTTCGTTGCAATCTGAGCTGCGCCGAGGTTGCTACGATAATGGAAGTCTTCAAGGCCCCTATGAGGTTTCACTGGCAATTTGCATTTGTTTTATATTTGGATGGAAATCGGACAGCTTCGGATAATTATATAGTGATTATAAGTAGAGTGCTCATTTAACGAAGAAAACAAATTGAAGAGCAATCAGTCGACTACGCAAAAAAATGAAGTCAAACTAAAATAAGATATACCTTTTTTTATTCTGTAAGGCATCAATTTATCGAGTACGTGAGATTTGCTGTAGCTGTTGAAGAAGCGGTGGGGACAGGCTCCCTGGAAAAAGCACCTCTTCTCGTGCCCGTTCAACACGTGCCATCCGAAGCTTGCGGAAAAAACTTTTTGAATTTCGAGGAAAGACGGATTTTGGCGCAAGCTATGGACAAACTCGTCACCGTCAAGCATCCGAATCTCGAAGAGATATTCACTGTAAGTCTTCTCATTGACTTAAACGTGTTTTTACTTGGGTTTTATCGTATACGGGCATCCTGATCTGTGACGTATTTCGGGTATGACGTCATTTTCGATCGACAAATGAGATTTCCAAACCGGAAGTGACGTATTTTCGGCATGACGAAAAATGTGATTTTCAAACTGGAAGTGATATATTTGTGGTATGAGGTCACTCGTGGTAAAAAAATGAGATTTTTGAACCGGCAGTACATCCGGTAAATCTCAAAGAATCTGAATGTCCGTTTTCTAAATTTCATAATTCATAGCGAGGGCGCCAAGCGCCCGAGCCACAGCACTGCGCCAGTCGTGATATAATTCGAACCGCTTTCCGGATTCTTGACGCACTCAATGCCAAATAAAAGAAAAATATTTTCGGAAATTTTGACCAATTTTACACGAACACAACGAATAACAAAAATTCATCAAAACATCGCTTATGAGGAAGGAAAATTATGCAAACCCTCATTTTTGCGATTCAGAGTGTCTGTATCCGAAACATACGTCACTACTAATGTTTATATTCCTGAAGTAACGTGAAAGGCGAACGATGATCATGCGTGTTTTTGTATGTCAGGATTACGACAAGGAAAACATCGGAACGGTGACGAAGAACAGGCTGATCAAGGCTCTCTCGGTGAGAAACATGTTGTCGTTGCTCAGCGTGAATGAACTCGACGTTCTACATAAATGTTTCTCGATCGAGCGCGGCGGAAGTCAGGAGCTGGACTATCGTGCCTTCCTGCGAGCTCTCCATCTTTTGGCTGAGAACAAAAAGACTTTGCCCTTTTAGACGAACACGTAATTCGATAAAAATATTGAAACGTTTTGCCTGGTCTATTTGCTTTGTTTTTTTTCTTCGTGCCTGATGAACTCACTGTTGTTTTGGTCTTGTCGATGTGCGCACTCATTGGATTTCGAAGAATTTCAATACCTGCCAAACTACCTCTGTCGTCACCGTTGCGTTTTTTGTAAATTTAAATTCTTTAATTCATGTTATTATCTTCAAGGTGATCAATCAGCTGTAACCGTACTTCCTTGATAGATAAAACCATTAATATTTTATAAGATGCATTTTTGTTTAGAATTTTTACTTTATCCTTGCCAAATCTCAGGACCATTTAAAAGATTAAATTTGATATTCGTCCCTGCAGCTTCGAGCCAATGATTTACACACTCAGCGATAAGATTAAGGCGATTTAAAAAATACTATTCGTTCGTTGGGTTCAACGGATTCAAAGAATCATGCAAAAATAAAAAATAAAAAAACGTTGGTTTACCGAAGAGTTCTGCACATCCTGTGCATCTCGCTCCTGCTGGTGCTCAAGATACCGCTCGTCTCTGCCCATCGAGCAACAACTCACTTATCCCCTCTGTGAGCAAAGTGATCGGCTGCCTTATTAGCATGCCGATTTGCTGTATAAAAAGAGCTGCATAAAGTTCGGTATCGTCATCTCTTGCAAATCGTCGATGGACAAGAGTCGAATCAGCTTTATCTCAACGTTGTTGGAAATAGCGTAAGTATGCTCATCTCAGCTTTATTCGATGTAAACTTAAGACGTCTGTTTTCGGAAAATACGAAACAATTTTGGTATGAAGCTTGTAAATAACAAAAAAAAAAAAAAAACAAGCGACTGCAGGAAACGATTAGAACATAACATAGATTTTTCAGAACGAACTCTGTAAAATATTAGCAAACAACCGAAAAAAGACAATCTTTATGTCGTAACAGACATGTTTATGTCCTAACAGACAGCATTTATTCGCAGCTTAAGAAATTGTTTATTAACAAATAAACAATTGCTTGAGCTGCGAATAAATTCGAAGACCAACAAAAATCTGTGATAGTTAATACCAATTAAATAAATATTTATTTTTATTAAATCAATATTTACTCCTCGGTCGCCAGACAAATACATTATTTTTCGCGACGTGCAGAGCAGGTCGCCCCTAAAAAGTCTTCGAAAGGTCCAATTTCTGAAGGGGTCATAAATTGGAGACGCAGAATTTATTCAAGACGCCATTAGGGTGATTGTGCACTTTAATACTGTGTGGGCTATGTTTTTTCATTTTCAATAAGTTCAAAAGTTTCTATTGGCTACAGGCAAGTCTCTTTACCCCGAGGCACTCGGAGCTTCCTATTATACACTAGCGACATCAGTCGGTGGTCGAGCACACTAGAATATGTACCAACGACACATCCATTGCACAACGAAGTTTCTTCCACCGGTTCAGAGAGTGCGCTAGCGTGTAAACTGGTACGATAAACTTATAAGAGGTAACTCAACGGATAACACTGGTAGCGTTGCAACGATGTAAGTCGTGCTCGGACTGTTCACTTCAAAGTATAATAATTAATAACATGACTAAAAAAAATCAGTGTTCAGCAGGCGTTGAACGAACATTGCTGGCCGTTTGTTTACGTCGAGAGGCGGCGAGTTCAGCTTACTTGGATCTTTTATCATTTACGCATAACAGGAAAACAGAGCTTGCACTGAATTAAGGCGGGTGATTGACTGATAAATAAAAAGAATTAACTTTTTGGGAGAAAAACGGTAAACACGTAGCACAACATATTTTCATTTCCGAAGATATAACACTCCGAACTTAATTTCGAGAACTTGGGAATCCTAATTTTATGCACGAACCCAATGAATGAATGACGGTCCTTTTATTGTGACGTCTTTTTATGGCGAAACAAAACAGACTGGATCGGTAACAAAACGTTCAGATACTTTTTTTTGGCATGTGTCATCGACACTTTGAACCAAAAGCAATGCAACCGTTGTTACTAGTTAGGGATCTAAATTATTTGGAAGAACTGAAATATGCGAGATTAATTGGCTGGTGATAAAATAATTACGATATGTATACGTCGTCTCCAAATTACCGATCGATCAAATGAAACTAAAAGTGGGAACGATGAGTGAAGAAAAAGTTTGAACAATTTTTAAAACATTCACACGTCAGAGTAACAAATGGCACTTTGGACTTAATGTTTCTCAAACGGTCCAACCCTCGTTTGTAAATGAAATAATTTTTTTATCTTCAAGATAAAAAAAATGTCTCATTTAAAATCAGGAAAAAATTTTCGTTTTTAACACAAATTTTTGCGCATACGTATTTCCCGTTTGTGAAATTAGCGATCATGTTTTTAAAAAATTACAATCTTTGCAACAACGTTTGAAAATTAAATCGCTATACCTGTGGTTTGAGCGGATCTACGGAAAATGATGATTATAGAGTCTGATACTGTGTAGTATATTCACTTACTAATAATCGGGTTATGCCTTTCTCACCGCAGTCCCTTGTGCAACCCATTCAATTAAACTGAATAAGATAATAATTCGAGCTTGAATCCGAATAATCGCGGCGTTACGAAAGACGATCCGTCGTCGACATAATCACAAGGCTGTGTCCGTGTCTGCATCGAGCCAACGAGTAGAACCCAAGAAACCGCGCTGTTATAATCATTATCTTAACATGACGCCGATGCGCGCTCGACGGTGACGATTATGACCACTATGGACTACGTGCAGCACACGTACGTTCTCGGGCGGTCTCGGCTGGTAGCACAATCGTTGTTATGGGATATTCTATTATGCATATATATATATATATATATGCCACACACATATGTTTCTCGTTAGAATCGTGCTATAAACGGTCCACTCGTGTGTACACGTTCAATTAATTACACGCGTACGAAACTCCCATACATAGAAAATTTTTATTTTTAAATTGCATTTTTAGATTTAAAGAGTAATTCATTATTCAAATTTAACAAATTTATAAGCATTAGAAATTCTATCAAACTATAAAATTTTTAAGTCATCTCGGATATAATTTAAGTAGGGTGAGTTTGAAATTCGTTGTAAGATTAATCGATATTTATAATGTTGGGTTTTTCTTTTTTGCGAAATGCAGAAGAAATGTTAATTCACTTGAGCCACTTGTCGGCGCGAGCTCCTTCCTTTTTTCACGCGGCATAATGGGAAAAATTAAAAATTTCGTTACGGGTTTGCGGTCACGCTCAGCTGAAAAGTAATTACAGGCGGGGAAGGAACAGGGCGAGGGTAACCTCCAGAGGTTTCCTTCCCTCTGGCAGAGGTGAAGCCAACTCGACGGGGATGACGAGAGGGTTTCGACGGAGGTCGTGCCTCCTGACCCAGTTCGCTCATCGAGAACCACTTATATCCTGAAGAGTCCTCCTACACGTTCGCGCGAGTGGAACGTGTCACTCGGTAGCTAAAATCGTATTTTTTTAATCCATATGCACATGCGATTTTATGACACGTGAAGAAGCATCGCGATTCATTTTTATTATATGTTGCATAATACATATGCGCAACATATATTTACGGTCCAGTGTAGGTTTTCCAGCCGTCGTTCTCTGGTAATTTATTTTCCAATTTTTTCCGGCACTATTTAAGGCTGCATTGAAGCAAAATACCGAACGACACCAACTACGAAATTTTCAGATCCAAAGTAGATATTTGGCGAAGAAATATTTATTCTGAGACAATATAATGGTATCTCGTATTTGATATTTATCGTTGGATGCGCAGAGACGTGATAAACGAATATTCTAAATGTTCCGATACACTTTAATTTTATTGACTCTAGCCATCAGTTTTTAAAAATTCTCTGTTGAAAGTATATTTGTTTTGTCATACCGGATAAGATTAATTCATTTTAGATCTCTCGGCCCTTTAAGAATCTTAGTAGTTCACTAAAGTACACAGTACTTAAAAGAAATCTTAATGAAATAATAAAAATTGCTGGATGATCGATTAGATCAATAATCGATCGATGAGGAAATTCGCAATATTTTTTTACTCGACAGAAAGTAATTAGCTATCATCCCAGAAAAGTTACACGGGCGTCGGAAAGATACACTGAAAAAAAAATTCGCTTGCGTGCTGCCGAAGAAAAAAATGTTTGATAACATGTCAAGGTAACATGTTATCGTTTCCATCCGGTATGAAATTGTACGAATTCAGAGAAGAATTGAAACAACGTTTTTACTTCATTGGCAGCCCGTGAGCAAATTTTACTTGATTCAATGATATTTTTTTTTCTGTGTATAAGAAAAAAAGATATCGGTTGCAAAGTCGATACCATGATTTATAGAGCCGACGAGATAGATAAGAAGAAGATAGCTTCTTTTACGAATGGATCACGGCGAATCGAGCGATAACGGCGTATCGAAGCTTAACGAGTGTTAATGAAGTAACCAACGTGGCTAATTCTTCGTGGATTTAAAGAATGACAAGCGATTTTTAAAGAAAAAGATAACCGTTTGTCCACGGTGACAATGTGTGTGTATATTGCACTATTTATAAGAGACTAGTCGATTACTGCGATAATGTTCAGTGGCTGGTCTTCATCGGACGAGAAACGATCGAGGAGTTTCTTCGAGCTGTAAATAAAGTTCGTTTTAAGATAAATATAAAAAATTTGATATTTCAACAATCCATATCCCGTTTCCTGTTCACTTCGGAGACATGAAATTTAATATTACATTTTACGATAGACTTTGTTATTAAAAAAAATTATGAATATAATAGTTTGCTCCTTGAGTAATAAAACGCCTTGTATCTTCCTTCCAGCGGAATAATGCGGTTCGCACTAGGTCTCGCATGCCTGATGACGTTGGCATCGGTTCAGGGTGCTCCCCAAGCTGGACCACCGCATATTTCGGAAGACGATGTAGCTCCGTGGTGCAAAACTCCGCCGTGCCCTGCATATCTGAATGTCAACCTTCCATACCGGTTGGACTGTTTGCAATACGTGGAGTGTAACAACGGAGTTTCCGTGATCAAAGCATGCTCCAATGGTCAGCAATTCAACGAGGCAAGTGTTCAACCACTTCTGGCGAATTCGTAAAAGTTATTAAAAAAAAGAAAATTAACACTTCTCTAATATTTTCACAATTCCAATGCTTTTCTGCATAATGTATTGACGAACTCAAAAATTGGAAATTTTACAAAAAACAAAAAAAATCGTTTCAACAAGTAATTACTGCCAACGATGTTTGGAACCGAGCTAGGAAAATATTTCAAGCGTTTAAAGTACATGTTCGAATACTCAAGTATTTGCAATACGTATTCAAATACTCAAGTATTTGCAATGCGTATTCAAATACTCAAGTATTTGCGCTCCGTATTGAAATGCTTAAGTACTTCACGTACCTTTTGATGTACTCAAATAGCGGGGAGCGGGTCAAAATGGGCCAGTGGGACAAAACGCAATGTTCCACTAAATTGTTGCTCCCCCGTTTTGCCCATCGACTGTTCCATCCAAAAATTACTGGAAAATTGCATTTTGACCCACTGTCTAATTTCGCATCGCGCTTCCCCACTTAAAGAACGTATTTAAGTACTCAAGGCTTTTTAAGGTGCATAAGTACCCAGTACCCAATACTTAAGTACTTAAATGCTGCCGAGTACCCAACACTTCGGTACTCCAGAACTTTCAAGTCCTCAAGTACTTGCCGCTCAGCATTCAAGGCTCCGGTGCGTCAAGTACCTCGTACCGCATTAAGTACTTCAAATTTTTAAGGCATTTGCTCGGCGCTGGTTTAGAACTTGCATTTTTTAATCGCTTCAATTTACCTTGCATATAAAAAATTCGGACTTGCTTAGATTGGAACACTGTGGAAACAAATGTTCCCGTATAATCATCAAGTCCTTAAAAATTACTGAGAACTTTTAACTGCAAAGATATTCCGAATACACAAAATACGTGAGTGTGGACTTGCGTGCATTTCCATCACGGATCCTGTTACGCGATAATAAAACGACGTATACGCACGTGACCCATTGTGCGATGATGCTTCACCTGGCACGTGGCGATTTTCAATCGACCGCCTCCCTCGGCGGGCACACGCATGTATATATATATAATATATATACCAAAGCTATTCTTACGTATCTCTCGCACGAGAGTCCTGCTTGACTTCTTGACACGGGTTCGCGCGCGAGCTTACGTCCGGTTCATTGCCTTCGTTGCGGTTGGATTAATCCACGTACCTCGACCATCGTCGTACCGTCTAATCGGATCGAATCGTACAAAGCTCCCGACACCATTGTACAAAATACAATTCTACCGACGTTATCAATTAAATTACTCCCCCATGATCTCGTCAGTTACGTCTGTCGCGTACGCCAGGTGATCGACGAGCGACACTAAATTTGACGCAGAACGACGCGGCAGCATCGCGTTCGTCAATTATATTCAATTATATCCAATTACCAAAGTTCTCAACTGTACTCACTGCCAGCGCGAAGGTCGGTGGGCCAACGTCGTGTTTTTTATTAAAACGAGATTAATCTACATTTTATTTAACATTTTATTCTAGCTGCGTTCAATCACTTGTTTCTATTAAATGTTTACTTTGTTTGTTACAGGCTGAAGGAAAGTGTACCGACCCCAAAATCGCCAATTGTGTACCTTGCTGGCAGAAGGCGATACCTTAATTGAAAAAAAAGACTAGAATTAATATCTAGAAGTTTGAGTTGATATTGAAGCTCCTTATTTTTTCAAAGGACTACACGATGCTAATAAATATTTTAAATATTTGAAGAATTTTATATATTGTTGCTACTCATTTCTCAATCTTCCACTGTCTTCGATCTACTTCTTTTACGATAGTGCAATCTTCAAACCATCAGTTGGTCACTTCGAAGATGGCAGTTTCAAGTGACTCGGAAGAATCCGCCAAATTCAAACGAAGGACGGGGGAGATTGACAAAGAAGAAGGGTGCAAGCATTGAAAGGAAAAGGGACGAGTGAAAAGGTTTCTTGGTTGGCCCGGTCGAATTTCATTGAATGGGTCGAGATACATCGATCGCGTGGAAACACTCTCGATGCATAAGTGGATGCAACGTGGTTAACATGACTACACTTTGTACAGAGATAAATATCGACCGGATAAATTTCGACAAGAAGTGACGTCATCTACGAAAAACGTTACTTCCTGTTTGAAAATCTACCATTTCTATTGACGTTTCCCCTAGGTGACGCCACTTCTGGTTTGAAAACCTCTTGTATCACCGGAAGTTAAGTCATCTAGGAGAAACGTCCACTTCCGGTTCGACAATCTCATTTTGTGACCGGAAGTGACGTCATCGAGGGGAACGACACTTCCGGTTGGAAAATATTACTTTTCGACAGGAAGTGACGTTGTCCCTAGATGACGTCACTTCCGGTCGAAAAGTGAGATTTTCAAACCGAAAGTGACGTTTCCCCTCACGTCGGCACTTCGGGATTGAAAATCTCGATTTTTAATTTTTGGCAGGAATGAGTTTTGGCTGTAATGAGTCAGGCGTAAATTATATTGCGTGGTCAGCGCGCGTGGTCGTAGCAAGTGTGACGTAAGAAGAAAACCGTACGAAAGCCTTTCGAGCACGAATCTAACTGATGGATAATTTATTTTTTCGTTCTTTCCCGATTCGTATTAAGTACGTACTCGAGAATTATCTACTGATAAACTTGTTATTGCAAAATCAGTGTACGAATTAATTGTACAAGGTCATAGAATTCTTGCCGAAGACCAGGAGGGGCATTTATCGAGTATGATCGGCAAACACAGGCCTTTGTATCTTTTTCTTTGGCCTAACCCGTCGACGCGTAGCCTTGAACAATGGCAGTAACACGTTCTCCAATTTGATCACGGTATATGCAATAGGAAATTGGTAAGACTCTCACGCCCAGTGTATCTTTGCCTCCCGAAATCACGAAAAGCAATCCCGTCGAGATTGGCTCACGAATACTCCAGGGAATCACATCTCATCCGCAATTTATGCACCAACAAAATTCAAAAAAACATCTCCCCCCTTGAATTCTTCAAATTCTAGACGTCGTGGTTACTAACGACGGTATATTTCGCGTACCCCAGGGTATATCGAACCAAAACAGACCATCTTCATCAATTTTTCGCGGCTTCATCTCAAATGGAGAACACGGTTCTGCTTCGCCCCGCTCCTCCTTCATCTCCCTATGGATTATCGTCATATCTCGCACGTATTCAAGCTAAAAGAATAGTATATTTCTTCCACGACTCTTCCACCAGTCAGCCGGAAGGCTATAGCATTACTTACACCAAAGGTTAAAGGCTATTCCTTTTACCTCGTATCTTCGACCCAAAAAAAAAAAAAAAAAAAAAAAAAAACAAAAAAAAAAAAAAAAAAAAAAAAAAAAAAAAAAAAAAAAAAAAAAAAAAAAAAAAAAAAAACTTAAAAAGGAAAAATATCTGTCATTGGGACGAGGATCGGACGTAAGCAGAATTGACTCTTCAATCCGGAGGATGCCAATGAAGAAATCGCTTGTCATTAAAACGCGAGAGGACTCACAGACAAGTAAAGGACGGATGGAGATAAAGGGGTCGAATTTTTTTTTTTATTAAACCGAAATACTGAGGAAATTAGAGAGTCTGGCGAGGCCGCAGAAGAATAGCAACGGGGGAGGGGTGCACGAGAGGCTCACGGCGAAAAGGTGAGAGCGTCGTACCCAGGGTTAGGTCTTATCAGTCTGGGCGAGTCCCGGGGTGCGGAGCTCGGCGAAGGGGTTTAAGGGGGAGGTTTTGCCATTCTCCTCGCGAGACTCCCCCTCGGTTGTTTTAGGAGCGCAGAATCGGCGACTCGCTCTCGCGAGTCCACGCCTCTCGCGCGCCTCCGCAATAGGGTACGAGCGAGACAGCGGCACGCCGGATGATGCGCGCGGCAAAGACGAAACGCGAGAGGGTGGCGCGCACCCCCGTTCCTCGTGACGTCACGTCGGGACACGAGGGGCGCGCGCGAATCAATATCAAAACGTCCCGTGCCTCGCCGCCGCCAAGTTATCCGAAGTGCCTTCAGTGCGGGGAGGTCGCCGCGACGCTTGGGACGTCGAAACCACGTCGCTCCGACGACCGGCGACGTCCACGGCTGCTCTGTGTTACCGAATCAATTAACTAACAAACAAAAAAAACACACACACACTCACGACATACGTACAAAAAAAAACACAGATAAATAAATATAAAAAATAATTGGTACCGAGAAAAATTATGCAATAAATCGGTGAAAGAAAAATTGATATGCGAAATTTACACGATAATAGGAGAGATTTTAAAAAATCGGTTCCATTTAATTTCGAATTAAAATCGGGGAGAGATCCAAATGTTTGAATAAAAAAAAAAAAAAAAGAAAACAAGAGTCGTGCATGTGAGAGAGATCGAGTCGCCGGAAGTACTCGAGCGATTTCGTAATCGCTGGTGGTGCCCTGGACCCGTTTCGAGTTCCGGTTGCGTGCGGTCGAGAATTGTGCAACCCTACGTGCCGCCCACGGTGCATCTCAAGGTCGTTCGTGGCTGCTGCGGGCACCTGAGGATTTCAAGGGAGCGCAAGACGATCTATCGATCGGTGAGTCTTCAAGAGATTTTTCTTTTTTTAACTATCTTCCATGTTTTTTTTTTACAACCCCGTCGCT
>JAPYZD010002115.1:0-17172 GCA_030522725.1 Ichneumoninae sp. B BG-2022a | reverse complement strand
TTTTTTCCTCGGGAGCCCGTGGTATTCAATTCCAATTATTGTTGCAACGAGTTCGCGAATGAAAATACAATGGGAGCTCTGTGTTACGTACAACGTGAGAAATAAACGAGGAACAACGCGTTGCATCCAATACACTCCCGGCCTTTCCGTCCGTCAAAAAAATAAAATGTAAAAAACATTTCATCAAATTTTTATAAAATCTCCAAACCAGCGAAACCGACACAAATTCTGCGCGAGTCGAGCCCATTATTGGACATACGTAACGAACGACCGAAAAAATTTGATAAAACTGAAACAAATAAGAATAAAATAAAACATGACCGACAGCGGTGGATGCGCGGTTGGCGCACGGCTCCGGTGGTCTCCCAAGTCAAGCACAATCGTTCGCGGTCAGTGCTTGGATGGGTGACCGTTTAGCCGTGTGCTAGCTGGCGCATCGACCGGTGAGCGTGAGGCGCTTTCTTCTGAAACTTAGGTGTTTCTGCACTTTACTCAAGAGCAGAAATACCGGAGGATGTACCGACATGGGTTTTCCGCAGTTTCCCTGCGTCCTCGGCGAATGCGGTACAGTTACCCGAGCAGAAATTGGGATCAGGCTACCTGATACCCTATCAGGCCCTGTTAAGGTACACTGTAAAAAAAAATTGTAAATTTAATGTACCGGACTGGAAGTTTTTATGCAAAAACCGGTACAGGAAATTCAATATACAATTATGATGAAAAATCAAAGTACTTTTTCATTGAAATGAAAGTAAATTATTAAAAATACAGTATTTCGAATGTTTTTAAGACACTACATTAATTTTTCATCGCAATTGTACATTAAATTTAGTATACCAGTTTTTGCATAAAAACTTCCAGTTCGCTACATTAAATTTCATACAAATTTTTTTTACAGTGTACAGCCAGGGCGTGCCTGATCAGGCGAGCTTGATGAGGGCTTGATAAGGTGCAGATCGTGAAGCATGACTAAATAATCCTCACTTCAGATGAGGCGAGCCTGCTGCTAGCCTGATCAGGGCCGGATAACGTACAGGTAGGGGACACCTGACGGGATATCCTTCGCTTTTGACGAGGCTAGCCTGATAGTACCCCATTCAGGGCCTTAGCAGGTGAATCAGGCAAGCCTGCATATTGTATGCCTGGAGAACATTGATTTTGAGAAGAGAACATTGATTTTGCATAATGAAAATTTCAAAAAATGATTCTTAGGTATTTTTTAGGTAAAAATAACCTTTTAGAAAAGAATTATTTAACCTTTTTTCTAATTTCATATAAATTCGTACATTTTTTACAGTTGATGTGAATTTTGAATAGAATTTTTTTACGTTGGAAATTTTTTAAAATTAAATCTTGCAACGAATTTTGGATAATGTAATTAGTTAATAAGTAAATAAATAATTTAAATAATTCAATCGATTTAATAAAAAAGATTCCTTGATTGTTTGTGGAACATTTATTTTTTTATTTACTGCAATTTTTTTACATTACTATTATACAAAATCAATGTTCCTAGCGTGTTACGTATGATTGATTTTTCCCGGTTTTTTTCTCATTAGAAAGTGTTCAAAATTCTCATTGAATTTTATTTTTCGCCACACTGAAAAAAAAATTTGCTTGCGGGCTGCCGAAGAAAAAAATGTTTGTTTCAATTATACTTTCAATTCTTACAATTCCATATGATATTGAAACAACGACAGCAAGACTGTCAAGGTAATATTTTATCGTTTCAACCCGGTATGAAATTGTACGAATTCAGAGTAGAATTGAAATAACGTTTTTACTTCATTGGCAGCCCACAAGCAAATTTCACTTGATTCAATGATATTTTTTTTCTGTGCAGCTATGCACGTGTGAGGCACTTTGTACAAGTAGATTTAGTCCTGTATATCCTTCTACCGGAGCTTAAAAGCAAATTTGACATTATGATTCTCAAGTTGAGGATAGCCGAGTTGGTTAAGGCGCCGCCAAAGCAGTCCCCATTAGCAAGGTCGCTGATTTCAAGTCCGACCATGAGTTAAGTAAAAATTAATTTGTCCGCGGTTTAGGTTGTAATAATTAGTTAATTTAATCCGAAGAATAAATATAAATGGTTCACAAGTGGGATAACATAACGCTAATATATAAAAATATGTATTATATTTTTCTCAGGCGGCAATCAGGCACCTTGATTAGGCCGTGATCAGGCAGCCTGATCAGGACCTTATAGGACCATGGCGTTACATATCTGATCCGGGTCTGATAAAGGTGCCTTATCAGGACCTGATGAGGAGTCAGGCTGTGCCTGATAGGGACCTGACATCAGCCCGACGGTAATTTCTGCTCGGGTAGGTGGAAGTAAGTCGGCTGCGGACGCACGGAATTAGAGTAGGTTAGCGAAGTGGAGGTAGGAAAGTGTTAGAATAGATACACGGTTAGGCTAGGGCGGGGGAGCTAAGGTAAAAACCCCTAAGGGGTATACTTAGAACGAAACATTAATAAAAAAAATAATAAAAAATTAAAAATTAAACATTCCACGTGCGTAGTTTCTCTACTGGGAGTCGGTTAAATTGAGATGATCAATGGCATCCGCGAGTCTTTTCCTAGCGGATAGTCGAAGCGGTCCCGCTGGCCCCACCGATCGTGAAGGGTTTGGCGCGGAGAACCGCGCTGGTGTTTGCGAGCTGTCGCGTACCCCGCGAGACCGCGATTCTCCCCTGGGTCGCGAAGCCGCCGGGGAATCTGCATTCGCGACGAGTGCGAAAAACAGCCTATGACGTACGAGACTGGAAAATCAAGTGGCGGAATAACGTAGAGTCCTCGAAGCACTGCAGAGGGTGTGAGCTTCCGGTCGTATAGTGGAAATGCAATGAAATCTGTGCGCTGCACAAGTCGTAAAAAAAACACGTTTCTGTGTCAAGTTACCGAATGTGTTTTCCCAGGAACGCGATATAGTGTCTACCTCCAAGTCAGATCATTGCACGACTCCTGTTCGTTGGGGTGAGCAGCGCTGCAGCAGTTTCCCAGTCTAACACATATGGGAGAGCGGGGCAAAATGGCACAGCCGGTCAAAACGGGATAACGAGACAAAACGCAAGTTTCCAATAACTTTTGGATGGTGGCGATGGTGGTACGTGGGGCAAAACGGGTTTGAAAATCCGGATGTATCGTTGGGACAAAATAGAGCATCCAAAAATCATTGGAAATTTGAGTTTTGTCCTCATTGTCTCGTTTTGCCCTGCTATGCCATTTTACCCCGGTCTCTTCGACCCGCCTAGAATACGCAGACAGGGATGTTAATAAAAAAAAAAAAAATCATGTCCCGCGCGGGAACATCGCGCAGTAGCTCCATATCGAGAAGCATTTTTTCCCCGGGAAATGGGCTTCCGTACCGTCTAACCGTGCGAACCCCCGCGGTCCGAGCAGGGGCGAGCTTTCCCGTCCTTACGTTTCCTTCATCTTTTTTTTTCTTGTACTGCATCAGCATTCCCCGGGGGTGCTCTCTATTTTTCCACCAAACTCGCAAACACGGTCGAGGAACGAGAAAACGGCGGGAGGGAGGGAAAGCGATCGTAACAAATATTGGAATGTAAAGTTCCCATGGGTGCAGGCCTGCGTGCCTCCGCGAAAAAGAGAACGTCTAGTACGTGCCGGGCAATATTATTTTTATGAACACACCTTATGGGTTTTATCGGTATATCGGGTGTTACGATCGTGTATGACGTAGATGTTGATAGAATAAAAATATGGAATTTTTTTTTAGTTTTTTTTTTTTTTTAATAATCGCGTCATATTCATCAGCGATCGCGGAATAGCGTTACTGCGTCGCATTAAGGGCCTCACAGGTTACACTTTTATTTTTATTACCGGCTTAACTATGGTAGATGGTAAAGTACCTTCGTCTACTTTACTCCGAGTAAACATTTTCGAGCGCGAGTAAACATTTCGAACATTACATCGGGCCCTGATGGGATCATAATAAAGCCTTATCAGGCCGCGTCAGGCCTTATCAGGACCCCATCAGGGCCCGATTTAACGCTCGAAAATTTTTGCTCGGGAGCGTCTACCGACGAAGCTGCTCGTGCACTCGAATAAATGACTGGACGGTTGCGTAATTGAAAGGCCGCAACGGAGTAATCCATTTCGTTCCCTTCAGTCTGGTTTTCTCTATCTCTAGATCATGGGGTGTCTATACATGGTATATATATATATATATATATATATATATATGTATGTATATTTATCTGGACGCGTCGAGTATCGCAACTCAACCAGCGACGGTTCATGTGCAATCGAACTCGCACTGCAAGTACCTAAAGCATAATAGGTATATATCTATTGTCCACGCCGCCCCCATATAGCTCAACGAACATTCGCCTGGGGCACTCGCACGCCCACCGCGAGTCTCTCGAGTTCCCATTTCCGTCGGATCCACCCTCGTTCACCCACCGCATCGACTGACAGTGCTAATATTTATTTCCCATTTTTTTTTTTTCTTTTATTTTTTTCTCGTGGCGTGTACGTGCTGACCGCCGAATGAGAAATTTGCGCCCCGGCGACGTGAGCTACATCGAATTACGTGCGAAGCCAGGCTTGAATTTCGCCGCGGAGGAGGAGCCAGTGGGTCGAACGAACCCAGACGGAATTGTGATAAATCGCGAATGCGGACGCGAAGTACACGCGATAGTTCGCTCGTCTCGCGTGTACGAGAGAAAAATTTATAAGACAATAGTCTCGTCGCCGCACTACCGCAAGCCGCTTCGACTGCCGATTTGAGAAAATTGAATGTAAATCGTTCGAGCACTCGGGTTCGAACGATTTTCACGCGGAACTCTCGTTCGCGTGCGCAACGATGATCGTTAACGCTAGCGACGGATGTGCGACGCTCAGTTTTATAGGTTCGCGTCGTGAGATATTGTCGTGGAAAGCACTGAATTTCCTGCCCTGCGTGCGATCCGGTTTTTAAGATTTTCACGATCTTCTTTGAATTACTTTCGGTTCAGAAATCTTACTTTTCGACCGGCAGTGATGTCGTACAGGAAATCCCGGTTTGAAAATCCCATTTTTCCGCGGGAAGTGACGTCATACCGAAAATCCGTCACTTCCGGTCGAAAAATGAGATTTACAAACCGGAAGTGAGATGTCGAAACTGCAAGTGACGTTAGAAAAATTGAATTAAAAAAGAAAATAACTGCAGATTTTTTTTATTGACAATGCCACAGGTTGTTTATCGACGCAAAACCAACATAGCACGACGGACTATTATCATCCCCCTGTCCAATCGGGGTTTTCTAAATATATGTACATCATTATTAGTTATCGATGAAACTTCATATTAAGATTCTCGGTGCTTCGCAAACGCCAAGTACCTGTGATTGATTAATAATCACACAGCCAGCGCTATCGACAGCAGCGTGGTCATTAATTACGCAACTATATAGTGGCTTATACAGTGATAATCCAACGGGATGCACGTGCACATGTACTTGTGCATTAGCCTAGCGTGTAGTAGCTTTATGGATTTTCCATGAAAATGGACGAGTGGTCGTTTCACTCAATTTGCATTATTACCCTCGATTTACGTGGAAAGGTTACAGAAACGTTGTTACGTGAGAGGGGCCCTGAGAGCTGAGGGTACCGCTGCCACAACGATGCTCCATGGGTAATCGATGAAGGCGCAGAAGCCGTGCACAGCTTTACCCAGGATTATTCAATTTTCTCCCGTCGAGCTTTCATCCACAATCTTTTTTTTCTTTTAATCTCCCAGCAATATGTAATTTCACATGGGTATGGAAATTGGTCCCGGGGTCGAGAGTGCGGTAACCTCGTTGGGATAAACTGGCGTACATGAAAGGACGAAAATGACTGGTGAAACACATGTGCGGCCTGAGCACCACTTTTGCGGGATCGAGGCCTTCCACCCTTCCCTCGCGGGATAAATCCGCTGAGAATTTTTCTTCGACGCTCGATCGAATTCCCGGAGAGAGCGGTCGACTCAGTCGTCATCGTCGCGCATGGACCGTTGCGAGGGATGCTGCGAGCTACGGCATCGTGGCTTCTCAATCCCTCGAGCCCGTTACCATCGACGGGGTCTTGGAAAAGCTGTTAGGAACCCATTCGACGAGTTAATGAGAACTCCCATTGATGTTACAGGCTCGGGAAAAGAAAACCACTTCGTTCCTCGCCCTTCGCCCTTCGTTCGCATTTAATTCTGGTGTAATTCCTCCGCAGCGGGCACTTATGTTCGAGCTCCCTTCACGCGTTATAATCACCGTGGAGAGATCCTCGGGATTCTCTCGAAAAGCTCCGTAAAACCACTCGAATGCGCGATCTCGCCCATACATACGTCCCGTTTATTGCTCCCAGAGCCGAATTAAACGACGATCTCGATAAGCATCCGACGACCGTTCTATCAACCGCCAAATAATAACACACTGTTAAAATAAATTGTAAATTTAATGTACTGGAACTTGAAATTCGCTAACATTAGTCATATTAATTAAGCGTTAATGTACTTTGCTTGTGAAATAAATATACCAGATATTTGAATGACAAATCTTTTGCTTGAAATTTACAAAAATAATGAAAAATACAAATTTTACTGTAAAATTGCAACGCACATGTGTTTGAAATTTCAGAAACGGTTTATTTAAAACAGCTTTCAATACTGTTAACTAATTTTCAAACAATTTTTTTTACAGTGCATAAAGCGCCATTGCCGCTCTTTTTACGCATGCTGAATTATACGTATCGAGCCCTTCCGTTGTTTACCAGTTGATATTTATTCAATACACGGCATGGGGGGGAGGGAGGGGGGTTAGTTTTTTTCATGAAAAATACAAAAGGGATGAAAACCGCATCGCTACCCGGGCTCATTGTTACTTTCGGATATAATATTTCAATTCGTTCGATTCCACCTCTAGGTCTCATATATCCGCCCGATGCGCCCATCGTCGACTATGGACCGCTGTATTGAAATTCATGAGCGCACATTCGAATCATAACTCTCGAATAATATTCGCGCACGTACCTATACGTGTGCGTGATAATAATGAAGATTGGGGGTGGAACGAAAAGAAAAATAAAAAAGAAAAATTGTTCTCGTACAGAACGTGGGTGTCGCGGCCCGAAATATCCTGGATGAGGAAACACCGGTACCCGGTGGATGTATACCGGTGTCCCTGTTGGAATGCCGGCTTCGCGTCTGTATGTGCCATCGGAGACCGTTGTGTATTGTTCTTGCGGTTTGCAAATAGAGGGAGACGGGGCGAGGTCGCCTCTCGAAAGCGCGGAGAGGCGGAATCGCGAGAAACTCCGTGGACCCTCTCTACCAATTTCCATAATTTACGGGCCAACGGCGAATGGGTTCGTGATCAAGGCTTACAATGAACAACAATCCAAGATAGTAGCGCGCTTGCCAACCGGCCTCCAACCCCCTAATCTTGCGCCATTGTGGCAGGCCGCATTGTTCCCGGGGTGCAAGTCGTATCCCCTTTTGTGCCCAAAAGCGGGTTAACTGTTTGGACTGGAAGAACTGAAAGTTGGCCAAGACGAAGTTTTATACGCTTCCCGCACGTATTAACCTATGCGGCATATCAAATGAAAAACTCTGCCATTTCTTAAAAAAAAAAGTATGAAAAAGTAAATAAATAAGATATTGGGAAAAACAATGGAAAGGATTGCCACAAAAAAATTGCAAGTCAACCCCACTTTCACGCTGTCAACTCGTTTTGCATCGATCTGGAACAATGGAGACCTGGAACTGGAGTAACGCAAAGTTGACCAAGACGAAGTTTTATACGCTTCCTGTGCGTCTTAACCTATGGGGCACATCAAATGTAAGACACTGCCGTACACTGCCGTTTCCTAAAAAAAACCAATGAAAAAGTAAATAAATAAGATATTGGAAAAAATTATGGAAAGTGTTGCCGCATCGATTTCTTGGGTCATCCGGTTTGACTCTTGGCCTAGACCAGTAACGGATTCGTGTAAAAAGAAAAAAATACAGCAACCCCATTTTCATACCTTTGACCCTTTGTGCATCGATCTGGAATGGTGGGGAGGAACTGAAAGTTGGTCAAGACCAAGTTTTATACGCTTTCGTTACGTATTAACCCTTCATAAGTCACACCTCTATCTCTACTCTTAGGCACTATCGTAGCAACGCGTTGCCCCCACTCCACGTCCGTTAGTTCCGTTTCGGTTCGATTTCGGGTGGTGTAACTTATAAAGGGCAACCTATATGGAATATCAAAAATAGAACATTGCACTTTCCTAAAAAAAAAAAAAAAAAAAACTAGATATTGGAAAAAATAATGGAAAGATTGCCATATCGATTTCTTGGGAATTACGTCCGACATGACTCTAGGCCACGATTGATAACAGGTTCGTATAAAAGAAAATAGCAAGTCGATCCCTTCTTCGTGCCCTCGACCCGCTTTGCATCGACCTGGAACGATGGGGAGGAAAAACAGTTTTGTAATTCCAGTAATTACCCAACGTCGCAAAAAAGGAATCCCCTTCGGTCTGAAGTTGCAGCAAAGATCCCTCTGGAGCGCGATAACGAAGGACTCAGCGGATATTTCAGCTACATTGTTCCTACCGTAAGCTTCCCGGAGCGCTCGGAGGACAGGGATGTGCGATAAAATTTGCCCGGATAAATCTACGGTCCGGTCGGACGTTGCTTCCGGTGCAGTGAAGTATAGTTGCGCCGCGAAAGTGCACTCTCGCGAGTTTCTTCATTCGCACATCGACGTGTACGGCGAGACGGTAGTATTGCGGAGTGGTGCAAGCAGCGGTGTACGGGCAGGAGATAGTGGAGTGCAAAAAGGGCGGAGTTGAAACATCCTGCGGGAGTTGGATAACTGTGGTCCAAGGTAACCGAGCGTTAAGAGTTTCAGCCGTACAGTCCGGGTTACTCCTGGTCCACTGTTGAAGGTACACCGCGATTTCGCAATTTAGAGTGAACTCTCTCTCTCTTTGCCGTATCCTCTCTTCGCCGAGTTTCCCTCGCTGGCCGGGATTTCTTGCTCCACCCCACATCGTCTCTGCGTCTCTCTGTAGGACTTGCCGAGCATCAAAAACGTCGTTTAAATTATGAACTTCGAGTACCGGATTATTTCCCGGTGAATGCCGCCTCTGAGGGCTTGAATTTCACTCAAAAACGATCGATGCCGCTAATGAATGGGGAGGGAACTTGCGCGCTACAATTGGCGCAAGTACGATCGTTATTTCCTGCTTGACAGTGTCCACAACGTACATGTCGATACACTCAACTATCACGCCGCCCCAGCAATGCATCAAAGCCACACCGCTTGCTTGCAACGCCATATTCGAACATAAATCCTTCATTGAACTACGAGAGATCGAGCGATCGCCCGGAAAGGTTGGAAGTGAATTCAATGCCAAGGTAACGAGGTGGTTACCTGCACATCGACGTTGTTCGGTAGGTCAAAGCGCGACGCTGCATTCGCTCGATTAGTTCCCGGACGGCGGACCGGAAGTAGCGATGAACGAGGCCAAAGAACTCCGTAAAACTTCGTCGAGTGTCGTCGTAAGATCGTCAAGGGGCTCGCTAAAGATTAGTAAAAAATTCACCGGCCCCGACACGGACGTGCATTCCGCGGACGAGCAAAGAAGATTGCGTTCTTGGGATTTTAATCACCCTTCATCCCTCGCAACCCGAGCGTTATTTTTTTTATCTGGCCGCACATGATTTTCAACTCATCTCCGTTCGCTGTCAGGTTAATCGCGTTCGTCGACCTCCTCCGACCGTGGGTCTTCAAAAACCGCGCTGTTTCATTTAAATTATGTGTTAATTATGCGAACGCAGTTCATTAACTTCACGATGGTGAATGGGGCGGTAAACTTACCTCCTCAAAGAACCAAAGTCAACCACGAAAGGGACGGGTTGTACGCGGTCGCGGCAGGTGCTTCAGACGTGGGTGGAAGGAATTTTGGCGAGATTTCTAGTACGAAAGGAGAACTAAACCCCCTCGGGAAGGAGTACCGTATTAATCTTCCTTGCGGATTTGTCTTTGTAAGGACGGGGTGAGTGCTTGGATTCAATTACATTCTAATATGCATATTTCGAGCGGGCGTACTTGGAGTACAAAGGGATAACGTCGATGAGATCGAAACTAGAGCCGAAAAAAAACATTGCGCTATATTCGTTACGATGAATTTTAATGATTACTTTTATTCGCACCGAAAGGATATCGAGTAACATTTTTTCCCCGCCCCGTTTCTCGTTTACCTGGGAAACGAATATAGGGGGAGATTGAGGCAAAACGGGCACCTTGGATAATATAAAAAATTCCTCACAAAACGGGCACCAAGCCTCAAAATTATAATTTTGTCTCAATTGTTTTTACATGATACGGCAACAACTTTTTTATCAATAATAACACAAGAAAACGGAAAAATCAACGAAAAAAGAAGAAAAAAAAATTGTTTATAATAATACAATTCTATCTAATCGACTTATTTGTTGTCATTACCACCCTAACGAAATGTTATTAGAATGAAAACAAAAGGCACGTTTTAGTGAAGGGTATGCAATTAAGTTACCAAGTCTACGCTTTTGTTTTTACACAACTATAATTTTCAAGTAACTTTTACTTGAACCTTTGTACTCTGGTTTGTAGTGTTTGTCGAGGAACGGCGGTTTGTCGTGAAGCCTCAGTGTAATTCATTGCCCGCTCGACAACAAGCTTCACGGCGCTTGCCATGGCAACCTCTGTCCATGACGATCCATTCGTAATGCTAACGTACATTTTCGCCATGTTTCCTCTACCCATTGTAAATAAACAATAGAAGCAACCACTTCACCCGCACGCGAATGTGGTCAAAGTTGCAAGCCACATTATGGCTCTGTACGTAACGAAGTTCTCGACCCTCACGGAAAGACGCCACCGAGTTGTTGAAAACTGAAGGAATTCCAACTTTAAAAGGGTGCTATTAGAGGTTGGAGCTTACACGGGGCAATCGTTGTAGATGGAAAGGGCTAATAGCCGACTTAAGCTATTAACACGGTAACAATACGAAAGTTGTTTATTCCGAAAAGAGAAACGCTGAGGTAAAAATTCAAAAAATAGATTCATCAAAAATCATTCGAAACATTAATTAGATCAAGATTTTTTTTAAACGAATTAATGAATGAGATCAAGAATAAAAACAAATGAATTTGTTCAACATATTTTCGAAAAAAGTTCTGATCAAATGTTTTAAAAAGTTCCGATTCGATCGATACATATATTTTTTTCTTGAAAAATTTCACTTCTTTTCCGTGCTTTTCCTATGAAAAGAGCATCAGAAAACTGAAACATGGCGTTTATAAGAAAGGTAAGACGGTTCCCATTCCCCTGCTGGCAAAAAATTGATATTAATTAACAGCCCTTTGATAATTCATAACGGGACAGTAGTAATTATTATCGTATGTAAGTACAGGGTAAAAGTGGGGAACATCGCCCAATCATAATTTTTTGATGTTGTAATATTAATATTTAATATTTACGGATAGTTGAAATCTCGGTATTTGGAATTTTCCATTTAGGGCACCTCATTAAGTGAAACCTCGCTGTTACATCTGCCCCTCGCGATGGATCTATCGGCGAATTACCGTGTCACAATAGCAGTCAATCCGCCAATCGGGACGCACCGTGATAACCCTAATAATTCATATTGACAATTATCAGTGCATCAGGGTGTATAATGCAATCGCTACCCCTTGCCGGTGTGCACTGTATATTGCCCGTGCAATTAATCAACTGCGCACCCCCCCCTTCCCCACCCCCTCCCCAGGATTCCGGTCGACGTGCCCGTCGTGCAGTTGACGCATAACGGTGACAGGGCTTACTGTACCAAATTAGCTTTCTGCAACGTGTCCCCAACGGAACTGCCACCTTTCAACAACTGTTTCAACCAATTTTCTTTAAAACTCAATTATTGGCTCTGGCGCATGACAAAATTGCGTATGTGCATGTCTGTTTGTTTACGGGTATTCTGGAACCAAAGTTTTTGCCTTGTCGCTATAGCGAGAGACTCAGGGACCATTCTCACGGATGAAAAATCTCGGAAAACGTTTGCCCCAGCGTGAAAAATGTTGGTGGTTTTATGCGGCAGTCGGTACGCGAACAGTGTCTTTTTCAACCTCAATTTTTTAACGCTAGAAATGTTTTGTATTCCGTTGTTGTACGCCCATCCTCTCGTTGTCGTTTTCTCTCGCTGCGCTTTTCCGCCACTTTCTACTCCCAGCAAACAGACGCACATACACACGCCCCACAGAGAGATACGCATACACACGGACGTATGATCAATTCCGTTTCTCTCGCCTCGTGCTTGTTTTTTTTTCTCGCCCGGCCTCGCGCCCGTTTGTAATTTCCGCGATGCAGTAGTATATTTCAAGGCACCCAGACGCTGGTTTATTTTCCTTGAATTCGTAATTACTGCGTTTTTATATCAATAGCTGTGCACTGTGAAAAGATAATTTTAAATGAAATATAAAACGAAATAAAATTTTGTTAATTTCATTATGTACAGAACTCTAAACGTCACTTTACGGTTCACAGTGTTAACTATGAACACTCTTTTATAATGCGTACTGCTAAGTGTTATCGACAATTATCATCTTCCTGTTTCTGTTATTTTCTTAAACTTTTGTGTAAATAGAGGGAATGTTTGCGCTCTTGAAGACTCCAACGATGACTCGACGGCAGATTATGAGTCTCTGAATTATTTTACATCATTTATCTTTTATGCTTTCTCTGTTATTCACTAATTATTTTATGTATTTTTTATTACTCGTATTGATCATCTGGCGTCCGGTGACTCTCATTGTTTCAAATCGTTTGATGGTATTTCCCATCAACATGTAATTGAGCTCGGCCCGTTTTCATTAAAATCAATAAATAAATGAGTAAATTATAAACTAGCAGGTCGTTGTTGGTGGGACGCTTCGAGTCGTCGCTATAAACTATGGAATTTAGACGTCATTAACTCACAATTCCGAAGATTTACTAGAAATACGTCTCTTTCAGTTTGAATGTCCGACCGGGAAGAATCCTCTCGATTCTTGGAAATTGAGACAAACTAACTAACAACTTTCCAATATATTGTAACGACCGAGCGAATGAATAACGCGCGTATTTGGTTTTGGGGCGGATATCGTTAATAACGATAAACGTTAATTATTTCGATCACGTAATATTACACGTATGTTCGCTTTGAATGGCTCATCCAAACTCGTTGACCCGACGATCGATCGTCCGTTCGTTCGTTTATTATCAAACCTAACTAATATGGTGTCTCAATTAATAGTCCGCTACATATTCGTTACAATATATATTTTGGAAAATTGTGGATTTGTTTGTTTGTTTGTTTGTTGCACCCCATGACCCAATTATTGACCGCCCCATTGACCATTGGCAAAAAATTTGATATTCCATACATAGTGACGGATTGTTGATTAGCGATCAATGCTTGTGATTTTAATTGTTGGTGGGAGGATGTGGGATCTTTACTTTGTTTCTTTTATTAAACAGGTCCTCTTTAGCTACTACTAAATCCCGGAGTAGCTAAAGTCCCGAAGTGGCATTAATGGAACGGGTGGATTTAATGGAAAAATATTTACCAACGTCATTTGCTAACATTATCACCAGCATCGTCACTTTAAAAACTGTTGCAATTCTGCAATTTTGAAAAAATGATAAAAATATAAAATTTAACGCATTCGAACTGCGAGCGCGCGTGCCATGATAACCCGCTAGTATGTATATATAAATAATAAGTTATAGCGCTATACCTGTTTTACGATAAATAATGTATACAGCTTAAAGGTCTTACTAAATTATTTTTTATTTTTTTTACCGCACGCAGACATTGGATAATCCGCTGACGCGAGACGCAGCCAAAGTTCACCGACACTTTGAGCGATGAACATTATACATGTCGAGGGAGAGACGCGGTGTACGGGATACTCGATACCGCCTTAAGAGCTCCTCTCATCGAGAGTAGCATCGGAAGAGGTCAAGAGGTGTTTGCACCCGAATTGACGAGAGCCTGGAAAGCCCTCGCTCCCTTCAACATTGGCCTCTCGCAGCGTGGCGAGTGGCCTCGAAATATCGACTCGAAGCTCCAATCAAGTATGCTCCGATGACGGCTATAGGGTGCACGCACGGGTGAGCGAATAGGGTCAGAGGGTGAATCGGGTTAATTCGAAGAATGACTTTTGCCGCGGGTCTTCAGAATCGAGCCGGTCGCTTGCGTCTGCATGTGGGCAAGGAAATTACGAGCAAAATCCACCGACCGGTATGGACCGAAACAGCAGCTTTAATGTGGAAACGTGAAAGCTCGGAAAAATATCGTATCGACGTGCAAGGCGAAACCCATACGAAAAACCAGTTTTTTTGTTCGTTTATATTCGCCCTGTTATGATCGTCGCATATAATATCTCAAAATATGTGAACAGTGTATTTTCAAATATACTTTTTCCACGGTGGAATTAACGAACACGACCGTCCAAATTAAAACGGAAAAGCCACGCAAAAGCGGGTGGTCCACATTCACCACTTAAACTTCGACGGTGCGTGATTTTTTCGATTTGCAGTCGGGTGTTTGCAGGATTACAAATAATGGCGGACGATTTTCAACGGAGCTGCTCGATTTTCACCGTCATTTTTACCGTGCCAGCGTTGATCGGGGAAAAGCGTTGGTGCCGCGCTCGGTCAAATTAGCGGAACGAAATATGGCCTCACGGTGAAACTCCCCTGTCACTCTGAATCTAGCAAAATTACACGGTTAAATATGCACAAGCGGTGCACATTACTACTGTGCAATGCGGGGAGGAAAAAAGTTACCGCTCGCAGCGGATCGCGACGAACACGCACACTTCTTTCCCGTGCGTTGCGCGGAAACAATTTTTCCCGGAGATCGTGAAAACGAGAACGAATGCTGATGCTCGCACTCGTCATTCATCTTCCGATGCGCGTGTACTTCGAGCGTTATCTGGCTAACTGCACACGGGTACGGGAGACGCGCAATACCCGGCTATCCAACGTTTTAAATTCTGAGAACTGCGGATCCCGAGCCCGGAGCGCTAACCCCGCGGGCGCTCGTCGCTCAATTTCCCTCGGCCGCGCACACCGCTCAGCATTTAATTCGCTCGTACTTTTCACCGAGACAAATTTCATTCTTGCAAAGGCGTACGTGCATCGAATAACTCGCCCGCACTCCACCGGCGTGTGCATTAGCGCTCGCGGTCGTACCGCGCACCGAGCGATGCTCCGGTCGGAATTGCAACAATGAAACGAAACTACGAATGAATTGTTCTTTGTTGTAATCCCGAGCTTCATTTTTTGTATCCTTCGCGACATTTCGCCGAAAAAATTTTTATTAATCCTCCGAGAAACCCTTTTCCTAACGAAAAAACCCTACCTTTTTCAATCGCTTGCAGAATTTTTGCCAAAGTTTTCAAATTAAAACGCATCGCCAAATGTGAAATTACAATGAGCAACGTTTTCCGCACCAGCCGCTTTTGTCCTCCCCTCACGACGTTGAAATTATCTCTTTAGGGTAAAAGTGGTGAATATGGCCCACCTCCATTAACACGTAAGTCAATAATATATGGACCGGGCCATATTCCCCATTTCTACCCTATATTTATTTATTTGTTAGTATTTACTGGGCGATGAACACGTTGCGGCGTTTTGATCGACATTCATTGTGAGAGGAAGAGAATCGTGCCGGTAGTTCGCAAAAAATTGGGTGACTGACGGTGGTGGAGAATTCGTTTTTAAAGTATTTTCTCATCCCCCTCTCATGGCTTGCACGTTTATCCATCATCGTCCGATTTCGCTCTTGGCAACGCGTCAACACGCGACGAATGAAATCCGTTGACTCCGTTGCAGAAACAAAATCTGACAGATTTATACCATTTATTTTATACACCGTAGATGAAATTGATTCGTACGAGAGAAAAACTTCATCGTAATCGTTTAGCCCGCCGTTGGTTGACGTCGATCGTCCTTCCGTCCGTCCGTCGGTCACTCACTTTGATTAGAACGTTAGTAGGAAGTGATAACGTGAACGGGACGTATAACGCTAAATCTGAGTTCGGAAGGATCGGAAACAATCTCATCCAGAATTTCATGAAAAAAAAACAACAACAAAAAATAAAGGAAAAAAATTGTGCTTCAGAAAAAACACCGGGCGTTTCTCTCGCAACTTAGGGGAGTCCGGGGAACAATGGCACAGCGGGGTAAAACGGAACAGCAAGGGCAAAATTCACTTTTTCAATAATTTGTAGATGCCCCATTTTGTCCCAACGATACATCCAGATTTTTTAACCCCTTTTGCCCCACGTACCACCATCACCACCATCTAAAAATTATTGAAAAATTGCATTTTGTCTCATCATCCCGCTTTGCCACGCTGTGCCATTTTGCCCCGCTCTCCCCTACAGTTCTGCGTTCGATGGACGACCCTGAAAATATCTGCATGTGGCCAAATTTCATCGAGTTATAATGGTTGTATTTTGCATCGTACAAACTTTGAAGTTCATTTAGAGATCAAAATTCTATAAGTGAACAATTGGTTATTCTTCCTAATTCCGTGCACCGATAGAGACTTGCCAAAGATGAAATTTGATGTCATGCAGATATCTACCGGGTAATTTCGATGACAACTCACGGTACGTACACGTTCCGAAAACTATAACTGTATGAATTTATCTAAGGTAAAGGTACCAATGATCGGACGGTTAAGAGCAGCCTAAGATTCCAGCAGTTATTAATTTATCAAGAACATTTTTTTCTTGAAATGACCGAAACCAGTATCAAGTTGATAGTTTCTAGTTTCCAAAAGTCACCGGTTAATTATAAAAGGATAAATATTTTTGTAATTACGGAATTCCAGCAGTTATTAATTTATCAAGAACATTTTTTTCTTGAAATAACCGAAACCAGTATCAAGTTGATAGTTTCTAGTTTCCAAAAGTCACCGGTTAATTATAAAAGTAATTACGGAAGAAAGTATCAAGCGAGCCCAAATGTACCGATCTTCGGACGCGGTTTTTCGGCACGTCCCTATATTTGGACCCTGCGTGTCCCAATGTTTCGGACGATCGCAGATTTCGAGAATTCTGATGTGCGAACTTTTAGTTAATATTGACTAAAAGAATTCCTTTGCGATTTATCA
>JAPYZD010002114.1:0-26153 GCA_030522725.1 Ichneumoninae sp. B BG-2022a | reverse complement strand
TTTCAGTATTCGTCTCGCGCGACTGCCATTCCAAGTGCCGCAGATTCATGCACTTGTAACAAAAAATATGATGTGTAACGAGGGTCGAATTGGCGATTGCGACTCGTGTGATTGTAGCCCTCGCTTCACTCGGGCCGCAAACGTCACACTCGTCGCAATCGCCAACTTTCGACCCTTGTTGCACAATATACTATTGTTGAGGCAAAAAATTAGACGCTTGTCAGCGAGAGATCTTGTCCTCCCAATAGATGATGTACTCCTAAAAAATTATCTTGTTGAACCCACAAACGATCGTCTTCACCCAACAAATGATTTTTTTAGCCCAACAAATATACTGAGAGAAGCTTCTAGTAACAGCTACCTATCATCTAAGAAAAATTAGCACAGCACATAGTAGTAAGAAACTAGGCCGCTAGAAACTAGAAATCTGAGACCTAGTCTCAGATTTCTTGGAAAATCTGAGACTAGGTCTCAGATTTTCCAAGAATGTTCACCATAATATCTACGAAAATTCTTATAAATCCGGTATTTCCTACCACAGGTGGCGCCCTTGTTCTCTAGTACTATGTGCTATCGTAATATATCTCAAGCGATATAGTCGTATTTGCTACATCGTTCTCTCAGTGTACATATGATGGCAACTAACTAATTCCTTGGCCCAAATAATTAATTTGTTGACTCGAAACATTAATTGCTTGTCCCAACAGAATATCACAGAAAACAGCAACAAACAAATCGTCTGGACCGTATTTAACCACGGACTCGCTTGCGGCAACTAATTGTTCGTTCCCGGTGAGGCAAAAATGTCACAATACCGATAACAGGCCGCATGCTATTGTCTCCGCGAGCCTGACGCTCGTTCTCACGCCAAATTTTCCAGACAGAGATATCGTAGTTCCCCGACGAAGAGTTGTTTGCAGACAAGGGTAGCGTATATCGCGTCTGGAAGCCCGTTTTCCGGTTTCGTCTAGCGTCCCCCTCCGACCTCACTCTCTTCGCCCTCGACTAGCGAACGAATCGTCGGGCATCGATATGCGCCTACGAGCGGCTTCGAATTGCAGCGAACGTAGGAAAATGTTGGTTTGCTTTTTTCAATTTTCCTCAGCGACACACTGGCGTTATACATGAAATATACATGACGTCCGGCCGCTGTGACGGATCCATGTATCTTGCGCCATAGCTATGCACCCGTTAAAATGCGTTTTCATATTTTTGTTAGCCCCATCGATAAAGATTCTATCTAACAAAATGAAAGTGCTCTGCCGTAACTGCACTCGGTAGTTCTCCCTCTCCCGAGGAGAGAACTCGACTGGAAATGGGTGTGAGATGAAAAAAAAGTTGGATGAAACGATTTTCCTCAGTCCCGCGCCACTGTCACTTACAACCCCTAATACCAGTGACTGGGTGCTGCTGCCTCCAGCACATCGTCGCACCGCCACGAAAGGGCTCCTCCCAGAAACCCTGGAATTGAAATGAAATGCCTTTTGCCCTTCTATATTCGTCGTTGAATTATTATCGCTACCGGAGATTTTTCTCATTCAAAAGTTTCTCGAGATTTTCTGCCGGCAGTGCGGCAGAGTGGATGCCGTGCATTAGCGCTCTCTCACGTACCCTCACGATCGTTCAAGCCCTCCTGTTGTATGTCGTGGAGCTTTCACAATGCGATACACTGTAATATTGCATTACACTCGGTATAAAATGGCAGGGAGGCTGAAAGCTTCGGAGGTGCGGCAAGCTTGCATCCCTGCGACGTTTCTTTTATTTTCTTTTTTTTTTACACACACTAGTGTATTCTTTAGATTCACGCTAATGTACGGGAATAGAAATGGATCAATTTCTGAAGAATGCGTGAACACGAGAAACCGTCATTTTTTGTATGTGTTTCCTTTATATTAAAAAGTTTCGAGCCAGCTTATTATATAGTGGTGCAGAGTATACAGGATATTAGAGGAGAACCGAAGGAAGCACTTTGGCTCGCTGGAAATGAAAAAGCTCGAGAAAATATCTCCAAGAGGAGACACCGAAGAAAAGCGCGATCTCGTGAATGGACCTGGATTTTTTTTTCTTCTTTCTCTTTATCTTCTCTTCTAAGGATTTTAAGGGTGAGCTTTCGATTATTTGCTGCATGGAGCTCGGCAGGTTTGTGAACCAATCTGGATCTGTTATTTTATTTACGGTTTCATTGTACTTTTCGTTGTCACTATATTTTTTTATATTCTCTTTGGTTTTATCTAGCATTATTGCTACTGTTCTCGTCTAATTGCTCTTACTCTTTATTTTTTTTTTACGCCTAGTGTCTTAATTTTAAGTACTCTGCCTTGCTCCGTTTGCTCGTTGCTGTGTTATAAATTTGAGTTTGAGTTGGAGGTTTGGGATTAGCTGCCTTTAAGGCAGTTTTTCCCCAGTGCACGCAATAAACCATCCATTCGCTCTCTTTCGTTCATTCTTCCTTGCGCTACGCTTGAATCCAACGACTCTCCATTTCCGGTCGGGAAAGAAGATCGCAGAGTCCCAATTCAGGCAATAAACAGCCTCTTTCTCATGACATACAAATTTATCGAACCAGCCGAAAGAACTCGTATAATTTCGACCGTCGAATGCTTAATGCGAATCTAATGATCGATCGATAACTCTGATGAAGGTCTGATGGGAATCATTTACGAATCAACGAGCGCACCCAGCAGTGGCCAAATATGTATATAATTTCTCCTATCACTGGAGATGTCGGTTCGGTAAAAAAAAGAGAGAGAATTGAGATTTCTCAGCGGATTGTGTGTTTGAGTGACGAGACAGCTAGATGACCAACGGGGAACGCCACTGGGCGCTGCTCGGGCGATCGAATTATCCGGAAACTCGATATCGATGAGCCGGGAGGGCTGAAGGGACAAACCCGAGGCTGGTTTCTCCGGCTGCCACCGGATATCCCTCGATACGTACTCCTCGCCCATGCTGAGGCCCAACGGGCTCGGGCAATGATAGCAGCAACGACGGCGGAGGGACGAACGCGCGTCCGTTGTTTGCCGAGGGGGAGAAAGCCGTGATACACCATCATCCCCCTGAGTTTCCGAACCCTCCATTCGCGCGATCCTCCTCTCGCTTTCTCGCTCATTTTCCGTATCCGTCCTGCGCCGGTTTTTATCTCTATTCCGAATTTTACTCGGTTTGTCCGTCTCCCTCATTCGTGACCCCTATATCGTTAACCGTAGACGAACTCTCGTCGGGTTTCAGAGGATATCGCTCTCGATGCCGAAACCCCGTACTGACTAATCCTGCCAATAATAGACTTCGAATCATCCTTCGGCTTCGTGGTAAAAAAAGGTTTGTACATTTAACATACGTCTTTCGCTTAAAAACGTTGTAATTATTAATTATTAATGATTAATTATTAATGATTAATGATTAATGATTAATTATTAATTATTAATTATTAATTATTAATTATTAATTATTAATTATTAATTATTAATTATTATATTAATTATTAATTATTAATTATTAATTATTAATTATTAATTATTAATTATTAATTATTAATTATTAATTATTAATTATTAATTATTAATTATTAATTTAAGATAGTGGGTTTTTGTAGGCAAGAAATGTTGAAAATTCACATCTTATTACCGTGTCGGCTTTTGAAGAAAGTTTTTATAGCTCGGATTGTTTCGGCGACATAAAAATACCAGCAAAAATTTGTCATTATTCGCGATGCGTTGAATCGATTGAGCTGTGGCAGGAGGGGGGGGGGGGGGTCTGAAATTTGAAATTATAGGGGAACGCTGTTCACAGTCGGTGGATCGTCGTTTTCGCAGGGTACACACATAGAGCGGTGATGAACATACAGTCCCGGAGAATTTTCCTCGCTTCGGCGGCGCGGAAGGGAATCGCGATTGCGGAGAAATCACAAGCGTATCAAGATGAGTTATCTGACCGTTATACACTCTCGTCCCTCTATTCCTCTGGCTGTGTGCGTTCGCGACTCTGTCGCGACGATCTGACGCGACGAGCCATAAATTCATGGTATAGCGTAATCGCGGCCGCATTCTCGTTCAGCGAACGATTATATTCCTCCACTGGCGGGCCTATTCTCGAACTAATATTTTTTTCTCCACGAATCACTGCTGATAAGCTTCCTCCCCCTACATATATTCTCCAATGGTGAATGTAGGGGAGACCGGGGACAAAAGTAACACGGGTCAGTTGTAACAAGCGTCTACACAACGCTGCACATGATCGAACAGATCGGATATAAAGTGAGGAACATTATCGACAGCAGCTTATGGCCATGCAATCACCTCATAGTTGAGTTTTCAAAAAAACAAATTCGCCGAAAAGAAATGTGATTCGCGAGTACAGAAGTGATTTTTTGTCAGTGCGGGTCGCATCAACTAGGCAACACAGTGCAAAATATTAGTGCAAACGAACACCAAAAGTTGAGAGGTATGTTTTCACTGAACATTATGATCGCTGAGACGATCCGTTTCAGTTTGTTATTAACAAATGGCACAGTAACGTTGGTAATTGTCATGTGCGGCGTCAATTGTAACAGGCGATCCGGATCAATTGTACCGATAATGTATGTGTAACGATAATGAATTTTTCCCAATACCAATACCAATATATTTTATTCTTACATTTTAAGCAATCAGCGAACGACGCTCTTCTGATTTATAACCAATCGATTGTAACTATAACAATTACAGCTGCGCTTACTGTATTGGTGTACAGAACAGTTAAAGTGAACATATTTTGTTAACAAAGTTCATAAATAACGTGAGCAATAATAAATTTTCATTTTTCTGTGATAATGCACTCCGGTCTATTTCTTAATCGCGGTCGGTGAAGGATATCGTTGCTGCAGGAGGCAATAGTAACATACGATTGAAACATATGTGGGTGTTGAAATCGGACGTTACAAATAACGCCACTACTCGTTACAATTGACCCCACCGAAAATTCTCACCCGATTTCGTCTGCGTGTAAAGGGGCGGTGTTAGCAATTTCGTGCTATTTACTGGTTGTAAATTTTTAACTAAATACCTAAGAGTAGGTAAATGATACGTCATTGAATGCCCAAGCATTAGACTGTCGGGTTTGTTGTTAAAAAATGAAAAAGGATTTTCGTTACTTTTGTCCCCGATCTCCCCTGCAGAATTTCGGGAGCTGCGCGTTTCGTAACGATTTTCAATTGCAAAATAATCCCTTATTCGTTAAACTTTTCCAAAAACACAAAAATTATTTATTTATTTATTATAATGAAACGGGCAGCGTCCAATTACGTGGCAATAGTTATGTCATTGGCCAAAGCAACAGTTGCAAATTGAAAGAGTCATAAATTATATTTAAGTGTTGCTCACATAAAAAACAGACAAGATCAGATCGTAGGTACATCTTCAGTTATAGTCATATCGCTCATAAAAAGACACAACATTACCACTGTTACCATTTTACCTCACAATAAAATTGACCGACGGCCCTTTAACAGCGATCCTCATAAATTCTCTCCGATCCTGAAACTTTTTCACTGCGACCGCTTCCTCCCCTTCATCGCATCGATATCGGCGATATCTGTCTCGCGCGTTCGTCCGTCTCGCGATAGATTTGTTAAATTTATCTCTCTACCCGCCGGAAGAACTCTCGGCTCACGGGTTCG
The DNA here is from genome assembly GCA_030522725.1 of Ichneumoninae sp. B BG-2022a. NCBI lineage: Eukaryota > Metazoa > Arthropoda > Insecta > Hymenoptera > Ichneumonidae > Ichneumoninae sp. B BG-2022a. The sequence continues at coordinate 20,500 of JAPYZD010002114.1, read as the reverse complement.
TGGTATGAATAATTTAAGCTCCGGAGCAAATGCATGAGAGTGTGCCCCGTCCGATTTTTATCTCTTTTCCTCTTTCGCGGACGATATACTGCAAGCGGGTGTACAAATTGGTACCTAACGGTCCCGCGAGCCGGCCACCGCCTGCCTGCCCGTGTAGGAACCACGATCGATAAGGGATGACTCTCAAGAGTCGTTCGAGACACTATCCGAGAGAACTCGAAACGACAGCTCGGAGCGAACCCACCTGTAAACTGTATCGAGAACCGAACGAGAAACACTTGACCCCTTGACACTCCGTAGTGTCCGCCGGTCGGCCATACGAATAAAACCCTTTTGGAATCACGAGTGAAACAGACCGGTGAATCTTTTACCGAGGGAAAAACACGCAGTGCGGTTTCTCCGAGTCGGCAAAATCCGTTTTCTCCTATATATATATAAAAAAAGCAAGAACGTTGAAGTAGGCGGGTTCGGCGCCGTGAATAATGAGCCAATTGGTACGCTATATGCAAATACGCAATATCCCGTCTCTAATCGAATGTGGTATAGATTGACGATAAGAAAATAGAAGATATATATCTCTCCCTCGATGTCGGGCTGTACCGACGCTCTCGTAACACTTCCGCGTTAGATTTAGCATCGATTAAAACAGATATTTCTAGTTTTCACGGGGTGTTTGGATAAGAGAGCCGGCGCTGTGAGATATGGAATAGGGCTCGGGGAAGCCTGGCTCTTAGGTACGTACACACGCATGCCGGAACGATAATTTCTAAGCGTTACGTCGAAACCAGTCGCCAAGTCACGTTTCCCTGGTTTGCTCGAGTGTACCGCGGGGGTTCTCCGGTTCCCTTATTCCATCTTTCTTCCCCTTCCCGTTGGCAACAGGTTAACGGCTCCCGCTACCGCTGTTGCTACTGCTGCTCGCTGCAACTGACAAAGAGTCGCAGTTGACTTGGCCAGACGTGTTTACACGTATGAGAACGTCAAATTCGTTCGGCACAATCGTTCCGAGGCATCGTGCCGCTTTGTGCCGTTAGCAAAGCGCGAAGCTGTGACTACTTGCCAGGGGGATCCCCAAACTTGTCCATGGTTGTGTACCGAATACCGCACGGTTTCCCGAGGCTGCTTTTGATCTCCGAAAATCGAGACACGCCCGTCGTACGGCGACTAGTGTGAGACGCGCGTATTTTAGAGGGGGGAGTCTGAGACGAGATGGAAAATTTACAGAGGAATGGGGGGAAAAGCACGCGTGTCGGTGAGTGCGCGAGGAAAGCGAGGCAGAGCAAGCGATACCTCAGCTGAGACGTCGAGCGGAGAGAGAAGAGAGTTCGAAACGTGTTTCCATACAAGTGAGAGAGGAAAACGGCAGAAATTGAATATTCTCGAGCAAACCCCTCAACGGAGCTGTACGGATCTTCGCTCCTCTCTTTGGCGAGGCAAAATCCCGTGGCGTCGTACACTCGAGACACAAACATTATACGACGCGAGGTTATGCTTTCTGTATCCGATGATTTTCTGGCAACCGCGGAGCCACTGATGCTGTCTCGAGGCTCCTTCAATCGTACACCATTTAAACCGAACTCAAGTTCGTTAAAACGAAAAGAAATCGTACAACCCCAAAAAAAGTCACATTTAGTATTTTTTAAAAGTAAGAGTTGGTATGTTCGCACATTGAAAATCAAGCATTTTAAAAGTGATGATCGCGTGTTCTTAAGAGGAGGTAATAATGAAGTGACTTCGCCACGGGAGCGAGAGATATGCCGTTATTGGCGCTAGCGGTGGAGTGAGAGAGACGGGACAGTGAGAGAAAAACTCAATCTTACAATAATTTTTGGATGCCCCATTTTGTCCCAGCGATACATCCGGATTTTCATACGCGTTTGGCCCCACGTACTATCATCGCCACCATCCAAAAGTTATTGGAAAATTGCGTTTTGTCTCATTATCCCGCTGTGTCATTTTGCCCCGCTCTCCCCTATTGGCAGTGTGTTTCATATGCTCTTAAGACGCTTAAGAAACAAAATAAAGGAGCGCTTTGTCAGCGGTAGATTCGAAATTGCTAAGTAACGCGTTACAGATGTTATCCGCCAACAAATACAGTGAAACATCTGTTAACTTATACTCCCATAACTTATGAACCTCTCTTAAATTATAGAACGTACCTCGGAAATCTTTTAACCCTCTCCGCAAAGCTATGCCTTCTATCGGAATGCGCATGCGCGCTCACTACCCCTACCTGGTGTACCGTCTCGAGAATGGTCGACCGTGCTCGACTGGTAATGTGGTGGGGCTTGAGGGAAAATATAAGTTAAGAGAGGTCCCTTTTCTTGAGCTCATCATTCATGAGAAGTTCAACTGTATTCGCTTAAACAATAGTTCCGAAAGTTGGGCGTTCAAAAAGAAAGTGCGAGGTAGCGTTGTTATATTATTTTTTATGTACACTCGAACGATATTGCGAGCGTCCGTTACTTTTTTATTGCCCGGTAGGATTTATTTTCGTAACAACATAAGAGTGCAAGCGCCTCGTACTGTGTAATCAAGATATTTCTCGTTAGCCCCCCGCGCACTGAATATAAGAGTAATGTCCGGTAATTTGTACCTGCTTAATGTGATTAATCGCGAGCCGGGGAGAGGCAGAGCTAGATGACGATATAACTAATACAGGTTTCGATGGATGGTCGGGCTATTTATTAAAAGGGGAGGGAGTCGTCGACGACAAGGGGTGAATCGCGAGGTCGAGTTGCACTGACTGGCGGAGGGGTAAACATCGGCCCCTTTGCCGCACACCTCGCCTATGTCCTCGCCAGACCACACGGATAAATCGAATTCACCGAATACAAATCGAGTTTAGTCGCGGCGGCGCTCCACCAAAGGGTCTAACGAACCAAAAAATCACGTTGATACCGTCCCACCCGCGGAACGGAAAATCGTAGCCGTTGTATCTTCGAAGCTTTTCGTTCGAAGAATAAAAAAAAAAAAATACACACTTTTGACAAATTCGTCGAGTCCGTTTCCGCCGGGTGTTTTGCGAAGGACTTTTTTTTCGATGCTCAACGTCCGCGAGAAGGCATGCGAAATGGATCCCTCGAAGAGAGCATCAGGTGGGCTCGGCGCGATAGCCCTCAAAACGATTTGCAGCCTCGAAATTGTCGAATTAAGGAAGAGACCCACGAGAGGAAAAAAGCTCTCTTTGTTTTCAATTCAGGTCTGCAGAACGGGGCGGCGGGCAACACCAAGTTGGTAAAAAAGAAAAAGAAAAGAGAGATGCGAACTGCATCTCCATGAAAACAAATCGATACAACGTGTGGCATGAGTTTTCCAAACGAAGGGGGGGGAGGGGGGGGGGCGGGGGGCGGGGGGGGGGGGGGGGGGGGGGGGCGGACAGAGGAGGAGAAGAGCCGGGACCGTTCGAGGCTTCCCTCTATCGCAAATTGGCACGCGAGTGCGTGACGCGTGTCCGTCTGTCGTATTTGCAACAACGAGAAGTGGCTCTCTCGATCCTCGTTGAACAGTATTGTCAGTCTGTACCATTACATGCTACTACTACTTGGATATACACTGCTGTCACCGTCGCTGGGGCGTACGCGGTGTAAATACACGTGGAACTATGTGGCTCGTGTTCCCCGTTGATACCTTCGTCCGTTCTCTTTACTGGCGCTGAGCGAGTGTACACGAATGAATGCTAATTCATTTGGTGTCTCTGTCTCTTATACTCTTCTTTTGTTACATTTTTATTTTTTATTTTTAGTCGCGTATCCTCTCCCTTCGTGCATGGTATTATATAGTTTTATATTATTAGTTGCCCTGTCGGGCTGCACTTATTTTTATTTTCATTTTATGTTTATTTTTCTCTATATTACATATCTATCTGTGCGTACTCCTGATGTCTCCCAAGTCAATCAAGATCGTTCGCGGTCAGTCCTTGGACGGGTGACCGCTTAGCCATTCGCTACCTGGATCATCGACCGTTGAGCGGTGGGCGCTTTCTTCTGAAATTTTGGTGTTTCTGCACAAAAGTGCAAAAATACCGGAGGATCAGTAGAATATGGCCGTCTGTACTGGCACGGGTTTTCCGTAGTTTCCCCGTGTTCCTGACAAATGCGGTAGTGTAGCTAAGTCGGCTATGGACGCGCTGGAAGTTAGGTAGCTTAGAGAGTGCCAGGGGGGAATAGGTCTGGGGTTCCGTAAAAAGCCAAAAGGGAAAAAATGGAAAAATATTTAAAAAATAATATCTATATGTGCGTCGCTTGACATTAATTTCAGCACTGGCCCTGCCCCAGCGTCCACTTTGAACGTAGGCAATGAACACCATATTTTTTTCTTATATTTTCACTGATTATTCTTCATTTACTTTGCCCCGCCTCGGTATTCATGCAGTTTTTTTTATCATCATCGAGCCCCTCGCGACGATTAAAAACGTCCGATAAGAATTTCCGGCTGTAAATCAAAACGGAATATCGAGTTAAACGCCTGAGGAGTCATCGGTGCGGACGGATGAGCTCTCACCCGAGAGTGCTGCGGTGCGAGAGACGCTCGGGGGTGGATGTGAGCGATAGTAGAGAAGCAGGGAGGCCCAACACACGAATTTCCACCGGGTTACGTAGCCCGAGGCTTAGATTCATTCTAACCGAAAGGAATACATTTACAGCAGGGTTTTGGAGTCTCCACGATGTTTCCCAAAGTCTCGACACTGTTTTCCACTCTATGCAACGTATACGTTGAAAGTGGTGAATACGTCCTTGTGTGGCAAGATGAACCAGTGCGTCTGGGACGATTAATAATTTAATAATTTAATAATTTAATAATTTAATAATTTAATAATTTAATAATTTAATAATTTAATGGCCTATATTTACCCTAGACAGAAAACGAGAAATATGTTTCAAAGAAATTTCGTAAGGGTTTTGAGTTTGACTCTGCTGGAACAAGGAGCGTAGGAGCTCTCCCGCTATTAGGTGGACGATAGACTGTCTGACGGGGGCGTGTCACGCGAGGCAGAATTTCTCTCATGCATCTCGCCTCGTCCTGGCTCTCCGCCAAATGATTCACCGCCGTTGCTTTCGTCTTCTTATCTTTCTTCCTCTCTCTCCGACTTTCTCTCGTTTCCCTCCTCGTCGTATTCTCGTCTTCGCAAACTCGAGACTCGAACCAACAGCACACCGGCTCGTTCCCCCTTCTTTTTTTATATCTATTTCTCTCATATACGTCTCTCATTCGCCTGCGCTAGTCTACAGTCTGTCTTCCTTCCGCGCTCGTTTTCTCCTTGTTCCCGTGGTCGTTTTCGCGCCTCCACTTCCTTTTCCACTCCTCGCTCAACCCCTCCCCCCCCCCTATCCCCCTCTTTCTCCGTCACAAACTCCACCGATTTGCAAATTATAGTCTATTTCTGCGTTTGTCTAATGTTAGATCCTCGTGCGACGGTTGCGCTGGCGGGGTGCGTGGTCGGTGCTCTGCGTGCGTGTGTCGCACCAGCTCTCGCCTCGCTGAAAATCCACTCTCGGCCGAAGTGGATGCTGCGAGAGTCCGCGGAGTGCAGCCCGCAAGACCGTCGCGACAGTTACCGACGTTCTCGTCCCGTTTCATTATTTTTCAAGTTAAACCGTCGAGTTCGATCCAGTGAGGATTAAAAAAAAAAGTTGCTCCGACTCTTCCGGACGGAAGTTCGGAGAAACGGCATGCTGATCATCTGGGACGTTGTAGTTCGCCTGGTGGAACCAAAGTCTCGCAGGTATATATACTACTCTGTTAGCAATTAACGGTACAGCGTACTCTTGTACCAACAGCGATAATTGGTTGAGATCTCGCGCTAACGCCGTGTGTTATCGTCGTTAAGAAGAGAGCACCGAGAGAGGAGAGAGAAAGATATTAATAATCGCCCAGGTGATAAACGCAGTTATGATTGCTGTCGCTAATTGCATTCCGGTGTCATTTATTCGCGGCGGTTAATTTTCGCGATAATAAAACACACCTGGCCACCGGAGAGAAACCCCGAGTACCGTTTTCCAAGGCGCGATCTCCGGTGTCTGTGCCGATATGATATTCATTCGCACACGAGAGTGGACACTGACTCGAGGATTATTATTATCCACGCTTCGCTGAATTTACAAGAAACTTTCTCGTTCGGGCAAAGTGCATCGAGTACAAAAAAAAACGAAATTAATACATAAATAAAATAAATTGAAAAATAAACAAACATCGGAGAAAGAGTCGAGGGAAGAATTATCAGAAGCGATTTAAAACTATTGCAGGACAACTGAAAGGAAAGGAGCCGGAGGCGGGACTACGTTGCCTTAATGTCGGTATAGAATCGATTTTTTTTTCTCTTCCCCGGTCGTACAGCGAGAGGGTTGCCGGCGGAGCGAAGGGTGCTCCGGAGTATGTATCCGAGGCGAAGCGCTCGGAAGGGTTGGCAGCGTCCCGTTTCCCTCCGCCTCATCCGGGCACCACTTCCTCATCCTCGTCACAATCCTCCGCGACATTCTATTTACACCTTCCTCCGTTCGCAACTCTCTCGTCTCCCGTTTCGCTAGCGTGAGCACATTTCTCATCCCCCGCGGGCACGGAGTTTAGCACTCACCGGGTCGGGATACTTCTCTTTCTCGCTTTTATTGTCATCTTTCCGACCTCGCGTCCTCGTCCCTTCTCCACAATGCACTCGCGGATATTACAACACCCGCGCCGCAACTCCGCGACTCGGGCCTGGAGTCTCCAGTTACCGACTTCCGGTTCCTCTGTCTCGCGCGCCCTTTTCGAACCGGTAAATCCCGAAACGCCGAGGTGTCCCCGTGATTGTTTCTTGCTTCGGCGAGATGAGGGGAAAAGGATCGACGTTGCGAGGAAGAAAAAAGGGGCAGCGTTTTGCCGACGCGTCGCCGGTGGCCCAGAAGGGACGCTACGAGGAAGATTCGGAGGGATGTTGGATAACGCTTGTCTTCGCCCGAGGAAGGGGTGGGGAATGAATGCCAGCGACAATGGACGCATGGCACGAGAATGAGCTCGAAAGCGAAGGTATATACTATATATGGTTCACCATAGAATCAACCAGCACGCCACCATGGTTATATCTTCTTCGGTCTCGTCGTCTCTCGGCAACCCTCCAGCCGCGCGAGGGGCGCGCGTCATTGTCGACGCGTTATGAGGTGAAAAATGAAAGATAGCGATTTTCGTAATGCCCGTTGACGCCCTTCCCCTCCTCTCCTCTCCCCTCCTCTCCCGTTCCTGGAAATGTTTCTGCAGTACGAAAAAGGCGATTCGAGACAAGATTCGCATTCCCCTTTTAACGGCGGTGGCGTCGGAGTGGGTATAACACTCTTCTCTCCTGCCAGGGCTCTTATTCCCTCGTCACCTCGGCACTCGGTGCAAAGGTAGAAAGAGCACGTAAATTTTCACCGAGACATTTTTTTGTTCGTCTTCATAACTTCCCCCTTTCCCACTCATTCGCTATTTTCTTGGGCACAAAGGGAAGAAAGTGCGCATCGAAGCGGGTCGGTAATATTGCGAAAGCGCTGTACAGCGTTCAACGGTGTGCAGTCGAGGAAATAAAAAGCATAAAGTTTCCCGATGGCTTATAAGAAAGTCGTCGGGACGGAAAGACTGTAAAAAAAAATGCTGCAATATGTACCGTATCTGTACACCTACACGGGGTCGCTGCAGCTTCCTTCGTGTAGTCGTACAGAGAGTTTAGTACATAGTACGAAATAAAGGGATTCACGAATGTCGAGACAACGGGATTTACAGCCCTTGGTATATCACGTCTTAAGACGTCGGCTTAATCCATTTGTTTCAAGACCCGACCTACCAATCCCCTCTCCGAAAGCATCCAGCAACGACCCAGCAACTCGGAAACAACTATGTGTTTCCCACGGGACGCGAGGCGAGGGAGCTTTATTCCCCCTTGATGTCGTGGCGCGGCTTACGATATTGTGTACTGGTAGACGAAACTCACTCCGGGAATCTTAGCGATATTTTATTACGTCCGTTTATCGATAAAATGACTCGTCAAGTGTTACCCGTCGTAACGATTAACCACAAAGGACGTCGGAGCACACACACTGAGTACCAAAATTTTTTTATCAGTCAAAAGAACAAAGAAATGGTAAACCTTATATCTTGCATTTTTTTTTACTGCTTAATTCTTAAGAATGTTAGCTATACTTTATTACGTGCACTTACCGATAGAATAGTCGGAGCGCATATACTCATCGAATACGTAAATGTCTTAATCATAAGAAAAGTCACAAATCTCAAATTTGTTATGTTCAATTCTTACAACAGTCTGACAGAAAGTTCTGTGTGGAAATAAAAAAACTCTCGTGGGCGTGTTACAGCGGGTGCCCTTAAGGTAGTCCTTGCGAACAGTATGCACTTCGCATAAGTTTCAGAGAAATGATAGGAAATTGCAAACACTTCTTCATGGTATAAAAATCTGAAAAAAATTAAGCATACTAAAGGTGCGGAAGAAAATTCATTTTGCACAGTCCAAAATGTGACCGTCTGTGACGAAAAATAAAATTCACTATTAGTTTAAACACTATATCTGGAAAAGCATCGATGAAATGTATTTGAAAAAAATCCTCCTTAATCTGATTAATCTCGATTTTTATATCGAAACAGCGCGAGAAGAAGGCGAAGCCTCAGTCTGCATTTCAAACACCACCCCGCTGACTTGTTAAGATATATACCTACGCGACCCGCGTGCACCCGGTAGCATGTGTTATGTAACCGTCTTCGCGAATCCGTGCCGTTCACTCGAAGCGACTCCGATCCATCGAACGTCACCCTCGCGCCCGCCTCTTCGGATTCAATTTTGTCGGAGCACGTAGCTTCGATCCCACCCTCCCGGCAAATTCATCAAACGCCTTGTGGCGAAACCGAGAAAAAAAACTATCCAAGAATATTAATCATCGACACTTTTCTTGTTTTTTTCTTACCCGGACTATTTCTCATATATCGGAATATTACGTATTCGTTTATTGAGATATCATTTTCACCTGTGCTTTCCTTCTAATTTCTATTATTTTTTTATTCGTATGAGTTAGTCGCTTTGGAAGTCGAGTTACGGCAAGGACTCGTTACTCCTGTTAGTGTACTTATTAGGCAAGGCCTCTTAACTGGCTCCACAACGCCAGCTGGTCGTACAGTCGTACGAATATGTGCGCGTCGGACCATTAATTCATCCTACGCTCGGGCTCTCCACGTGACGCACGTGCCATAAGCTACGCACTTCGATTCGCAGGAACGCTGGCTGCGCCTCTGGCCTTTACGGCTTCTCTTTTTCTCGCTGAGTGTGTAATTGTATAGCATATTCTTTTTTTTTACTCTATATACCCCGTGCACCCGAGCCATGGTAGGCACGTTTCAATAATAAGGGGCACTTATTGTGCTTCTGGGTGACTTCGGAACCGCCGATCACGTCGATGCACTGTACTCCGTCTTGTGGTCATCGACGCCGCCCTAACTCTCGAGGCTACTCAGAGGACTATTTCATCTCTTTCGAGTACACTGAGAAAAGGACATGCTTGGATTAAGTAAATGCGCGGTGACGTACGTACAAAGGTGTATTTTGTTGGCGCAATAAAAATGTTTGTTTCAATCGACAAATTTTGAATAAATTGAAGCAAATAATCGTTTAACAAAACAATGCTTTATTTGTACCAAACAAATAACAGCTTTCGAACGTATGTCACCGCGACTTTTGGTTGATCCAACCAACTTTTTTTCTCAGTGTATCCGTGGCGATAGTCGGTCCTAAAAACAACTATATAATCACCGCTAGGAGTGTATTCGGGTTCCAGTCGACTGCATTAAGGTGATGTGAAACTTCCTCCCCTCCCGCTCAACCCGCTCAGTCGGTAACAGAAACTGTAATTAATTTTATTCACGCTGGCTGACGGTTTCCGGTTAATGTTAATTCTCACATGAAACGGATGTCAAGATAGGTTCATGCAACAATTTATTGTTGTAAGCAAATGGTTGAACAAAAAACATGGTTAAACCCACAGTAAAAAAATAATGAATTCCAGTTTTTAATACCAAACCGCGGTATGTCATAGCGCCTTCATGCCGAGCAGCAGGACACTTGGCCGCCGTCCCGTTTAGTCTCGAGTGCCGTGGACTCATCGATCCGAGTCGGCGGAGGTGGTTCTTATAATAATTCCCTATGGCAATGGTGAAATAAAAGTTGGAGCTGCCAATATCATACAGGATAAGTTATGCCTTCAATTCTTTTGACAGCCACGAAACTCACATCGACACATCGCACGAATTAGCGTGGGCGATTCTCAAATGCGTTTCTGGAATCGGTTCTGACTTCCTTGTAGAGAGAGCTATGGTTACGTAAAAAAAAAAAAACAAAAACAGATTTCGGGATTTTAATATCGGAGTATTTCAAATTATCTAAAAAATTGGTTTTTGGCTGGCATTCAGATAAGTGTGTATACACTTTACTTTTTTTCCATTCAACTGAATTTGTTTAATATAATTACAAAAAGATGACACCACTGGTAGCGTCTCTCACTTATGTCCAGCTTGCCGCTTCCTAGCAAATTTCACACCTCATTAAAAAAAAGCTTCTTTGGCTATTTGATCGATGCCTACGGCCAATGCTCGCATGTTCGCGCGTTAAGGCATCCGCACGCCGCGCTATGATAGCTCGATTCCAGAGTGTGCGGTCACTCGTGATATCGTGGACAGACCGCAGAGAGTTTATACGCAGCCACCGATGTAATAACAAACGCACGTGCTACCGCGGTCGCATTTTGCGGTTCCTCCGGAGCCACTCTATCTAATACGCCTACTCGTGAGAGGACGACAAATCGGTGCTGTCTAAGAGGTGTCGACTCGGAGTTCTCGAGGTGAACGAGATTTGAACCGCGTACAGGTTTCGAGCGAGTTATATTCAATATGTAAGATGCCTGCGGTCTGATCTAAATATTTGATTGAGTTGTTTCGATATGTACTACGCATTACCCTTTTCATCAATCATGGAAAAATTATATTTATAAAAAAACATTAAAATATTTAATATACTTTTCATATATTTAATTTTTTTTACATATACTTTTCACGAAACATCATAAATAACCTGGAGATTATCCCAGACATTGGATCAGATCACCGAACCATACTTTTAACATTAAATACTATAAATACAATTAGTTAATCCGCCGAGAAAATACAATTTTAATCAATCAGACGTGGAACATATATATCAGGAAATAAATGGGTTTTTAGAACACCAAAAAACCACTCCAAATGAACATGCCATGAAACCATTCACTAAAAAATTCACGGCATCAATAGCAAATGGTACCTCGGATAAAAAATGTAAATTTTTTCTGCATACGGCCCCGTCGTTTATCATTAGACAAATAAGAACCGAACGCTCATTTTACAGAGAATACAAAAAATAAAAAATAACTGCGACTTCCTCAAATAAAAAAATTAATACGTTTAATAAAAACATTCAAGTGATTCACCAGTTTAAATCTCACACATGGGTCCGACCATGCGAAAAAATCCAACAGCCTAGAAGAGAAACTACTGGCAGATAATGAAAAAATTAACCAAATATAATCAAGCTCGCAACACATCATCGTGCATCGAATTGAACAGTGAGGCACCGACTTAGACCAATTAAAAAGTTAATGACTTCGCAGAACATTTCATATAAATCTACAGCACCCCAATTTTAACGACGAGAATTTGAGAAAAATTACCAGCTGGCATGAACAATTCTCTAGCCTCCGACTTACCCAAGATCACATCATTGAGCCAGTAACAAAAAAAGAATTCGTAAACGTCCTTGAAAACTGCAAGAATACATCACCAGGTACACCTTGTGACGATAATATTTCAATACTCATAATCAAACATCTCGGTCAAAGAGCTCAACAATTCATTATTAACGCATTCAACTATTGCCTAGAAAACTCTGGCTTCTTAAATATATGAAAAAAGGAGTAATTATTACAATTCCCAAGCTTTAACAAGACCATAGTAAAATAAATAACTATAGATCGGTTACACTTTTACCTTCCTTTGGCAAACTCTCTGAGAGGATAGTAAAACAGAGACTAGAAGAGGCTGTTGGAATAGTTATTTGTATGGTAAGGAGTTAGAAAGGAAGTTCTTGACAAATGTGAAAATGCCGCACAAACCGAAGACGAGTACGGCATTCACACGAGTCAGACCTCTCTTTTCTACGCCCATGCCATTCACATAATTGTTCCTAACAAATTCATGAAAATCACGTTTTACGTTTCCGTGAAGTGTGCGTAGAAAGGCACTTTTTCCCTCTAGTGCGGGAAAAATATCATATTGCGTTTGTACGCATGCGCGAAAAAGTGCCTTTCTGCGCACACTCCACAGGAACGGAACGCGGAATTTTACGTCCGTGCGTTAGGAAAAAAATATACCAAATGATCAATTCGATTTCATGAGTCGTATTTCAACACTTAACGCCCTTACAACCCTAACCTCAAACATCAAAGTAGATAAACTATCAAATACAAAAACCACAACACTATTCCTTGATATAGTAAAGCAATCGACAGCGTTTGCCACAAAGGTTTACTTTACAAATTTAATTATCTGCAATGCCCACAACCTAACCCTAACTAAATTTTTCATGAATCATGCTCACTGACTCTTCGGATGATGTATACAACTTCAAAATTATGCGTTCCGGAACAGTGTGTACCTGAAGGCTCCCCCTCCCACCGCTACTTTAGAAAATCGATTGCCAAGACCTGTGCAACCACAATCAAATTAACAAAGAATGGGTAGACCCAACTCAATATATGCTTCAATTCGCCGACGATACGGTACTTATAACACATAAGAATAAGTTACATAACTGTATAGACGCATTTAAAAACTCAATAAACAACACTATGACATGGTTCAGCAACTCGCGTCTCAAACCAAACCCACAGAAATCACAATTACTGATCTTTAATCCGTAATTGTGATTTTGCCATTCAGGATCGTCAATTTGCACCCAAATTACAACCACGTTTGCCGACAGTTCGTATGTTCGACGTAGCAATTGCTGTACAGCCACATGCAAAATACCTAGGAATCTATCTCGATCAAAAGCTTAATTTCAATTACCACATACAACAGTGTAAATCATCAATGTCAACAAGAGCCTCCCACTTTAGAACCATCGCATACAAAAATCGCAAACTTCACATTAAACAGATAATCAAAATTTATATATATATAGAGCAATATATAGAGCATATATAGAGCAATAATTGAATATAACCAGGCAGTTTTTCTCAACTGTAAAGAGAACGCTTTAAAAAAAGCGTTCTCTTTACAGTTGCAAATCGAACAACTTTCTACACAACCTCGCGAATATTGAGTTGTTTTGTACACTTCTGTATAAAACAACAGGAATCACACAAAAAATTAGAAGATCCAATTTTTTGGTGGAATCGGTTTTCTCATAAATAAATTTCCGTAAACCAAATCGATAATATTAAGCCCCTATGTACGCAAGCGCTACGGCATATTATGCACAAACATAAATTTCCCGGACACTCAATTTATTAACAATTAGAATTACTGCCCAGCAACCACGATAGAATCGTGGAATAAAACCTACATCCATTTTTAATTGTAATCTAAGTAAGGAAATAATAAACCTTCCATATACGAAATAAAATCTCGGACTGAACGATTCAGGTCGATGTCCCTTTGTCAATGTATATAATCATTTTTAGGGAAAAAATTTGTATAATAGCTGTAAAAATGTATGTCATTGTCAATAAATTTTGTTTTACAACCACTACTACGTGTATACAGTTATCATATTATGAGATGTATATGACGGATATATTCCAGCAAACATTTGAAAAATATTTGCACGAAAATTTGTTATTTAAAAAATATGTTTAATATATTTGTTCGCATACACTGTCAAATCCGGAAAACAGTATTTTTTCTGTGTGAGATACGTCGGATCGAGACACTTGTCGCTAAAAATCATTCTTGGTGAGAGCGAGCTAAAATGAACCTCCATTTTAGACAAGACTCGCTTCGTACCCGCGAAAAATTGATGAAATTGGTAAAAGTCCGTTTGGTCTCGCTCACCCCTCGATCAGTTATGGGGAACTCGATTTACGGAGCTGAATTATTCTGACGACCATGTAGTCGACACTAGATTACGATAGCGTTTGCGTGATTCACAAATTTAGTGGCTCTCGCGGTACGCCGATTTAACCAATCGAACACACACATATCGATCGTACATATATATATCTGTGCAATGTGACGCTGTAATGACACGATGCGTACCACCCCGGCTAAATACCCTCTGGTTTTAATGACCGAACGTGCGACTGCACGCTAATCGTTGCGTTAACGTCGCCCCCTCGCAATCGAGCTGGAAATTGGGCTGGGTTCTCCAAATGCTCAATGTTAATGACGATTCCGTCGATGATCGGTGTGCGGAGCGCGGTGTCTCTCTGCAGCTCGTCGGGGGCTTAAAACAACCATCCATCGATAGTTCCCTGTCCGAGGGTTTGGAGAGGGTCAAGCTTTAGAGAGAATTGCCCGAATCTGCATTTTCCGCGATACGAACGTCAGCAGCAAAACGGAATCAGGAAAACAGGCACTAATTTATCCGTGCGCATCCACTTTGCCGCATAATAATGGATGTACCTATAAAATATATTGTGCGCGCGGAGGAATTTTACTCTCTGGCAACTATTTATGTCCGAGGCCACGCGAATAGAATACCAGTAGCATTACAGCGCTCGTATACAACCGTAGGATTACGTGTGTTATGTGTAATACGTATAAAGGACGATAATATAGTAATAATAATAATAATAATAGTGCTCGAAACAAGCCAGCGTTCTTCACAAGAATAAATGTATACTCTTGAACAACGTACAATCCCGTGTAAAAATGCAGTAAAAACTGGTGGCCAATCTACAGTATGCATTTGTTGATAGTCCCCCTATGTTATAAGAGATTTGCCACGTGTCTATAGTAGATAGTCGTTTATGTACGATAGATCACTATATGTTAAAAATCGACGATGAACCTTGTACGCTCGTTTCTTTGAGCGGTTGTACATTCGTTTGTTTATCGATTTGTTGGTTTTTCGTCAGAACTGTCTACCTCATCTTCGTATCATGGCGTCTGTAAAACGTTCCTTTGTAATTCGTTAATAAAGTGTTTATTTCTTCCATCAGAACTCAGAAATCTCAACATACTATCAACTTGAGTCTATGTAGACTGCGGTTTATGCAGATCGAAGTCTATAATCTAATTGTTGGTGTTAATTTTATCAATTGTAAACTGGAGAATTTACAATGGATACCTATATAAACCGAATTCTAAGTAGAAAAGACTTGACAGTTGTTTCTCGAAAACTGTATCGTGGGTCTACAATCGTTACGGTAGACGTACTCTTGGTAGACGAACGTAATACATCTATCCCCACTGCCTACCGTAGACCAGATCTTTTTTTACACGGAAATGTATCTATTTCTAGAATATTATACTTTAAACATTATTATTATTATTTTTATTATTTGTTCCGACGGCATTTTCCCGCAAGTGCATGAATCCACGCACGCACAGCGAACATAACCGCAACAGGACGCGTTCCTCACCGCTTCGCCGTGACGTCTCGAAGCCTCTCTCCCTCTCGATTTTCTTTATCTTCCTTTATTTTATTTTTTTTTCTTTCTCTCTCTCTCTCTCTCTCTCTCTCTCTCTCTCACTCTCTGTGGCCCTCGCGATCCTCGATACGACTATGCGATCCAAGTACACGTTATACACACGCTACACGGAGTTTTATGTACGTATATACACACGTACAGGATGCATGTATATGCGAGGCGAAGTGCTTGCCGAGAGAGAATCGAGAGAGTAGACTCCGAACAGCGAACCGCGCTCGGTATACGGCAGAGGTTCTCTCGCGAGCTACAGTGCGCGTTTAAGAAGGCGAGCCCGAGGCACACACAGTTGATTCGCGACCGCCAACCAGGCAAGACATACATTCGAATATACTCCTTTGTCTCGTACGCTGACCGTTGCGCGTTCGAGCATGACGATACATTATCAATGCGGTTAAAGATGAACACGAACGCTTCAGCGTCGTCGAGTATCGGTACCAAACGCTAGATTTGTTGTCTTGCGCTATAAAAAAATAAATAAAATTGTCGGCTCTTCCAAAGTCGTGTGTAAGATACAAAAAATCACGTTTCAATGCAACAGCGAACTCTGGCCCGTGTGTCTGCTCAGAAGTTTCCCATAAATTGTCCGTGACGGATGTGAGAGTAACCCGCGGCGGCGGCAGCAGCAGCGCCGGTTCTCGACCGGCGCATCCGCCGGAAGAGGCACGTTTGAGCGGTGCGCGCCGATCATCCTCGCCGGTCTTCCTCCTCTCTTCCATCTCTTTGTGTACGAGTTGGATATATTATATGTGTATATATAGATATTTTTTTTGTTGAGAAACGCGAACGATCGGCTCGCAGTGAAAGACAGAATCGAGAGCCGGGTGCTGCGTTGGAACGATGACGGCACGGAGGGGCGCGCCAGCAGGACTCGACTGTTCGCCGACTGTGCGGGAAGAACACGTGGAGAAAGAACAGTCGAGGGATCAACCAGTGGTTCGCAATTATGTCTAAAAAACGAAAAAATATATAAATTATTAAATAATAATCTCCGTGAATATGCAACAGTTGAATTTGCATTCGCGAATCCGTGAATTCGAACAACGGTGAAGTCTCCGATCCTCGACCCGTGATTGGTAAAGGCGGTCCGTTTTGCCCCGGTGTTCGGAAAATAATGGGATTTTGGAAAAACTATTCGTCGAAACTTGGATTGTCGGAGTTCTCGAGGATTTCGCCGATAGCCTCTTGAGACAAGGCGGTATAATTATTCGAACGAGTGGCGGTTTTGGTGAGGCTCGAGCGCGATTCTCCTTCGCGACGAGCACCAAACTGGCAGTGGCTGCCGTCCGCGCGCTACTCGCTCCTCCGATCGTCCGAGCTTGACTCTCCGCTCCGCACGCGCGCCTACACTCGCGGTGAAAATAACAAAAAAAGGTGGGAAAAAACGTAGACACACATGTACAAGGATAACTCGTTCCGCGGTGTGTGCATGGCTTAAAAACAGTCAAGGTCGCGCTCATCCTTCGGCTCCCTCGTGGCCGTCGTCGTCGTAGTCGAGTTGCCCAGCGATGAATCCCTTTCACCTCCTATAATGCCCCGACCACTCCGGGGCTGCTCCTCGTCGATGCGCTTCTCCCGAGTCTGGACTCGATCGTGCCTGCAGCGAGGATAATATACCAGCTCCCTTTCACCTTGAAGTAACTCGCGCGGCTGTGTGGGATCGGACGGACGCGTGGTACCCGATCATTTCGACTTTGATAGTTCCGTCGTTATATCGATAGTAATTATTATTATTTTCATCGATTTTGTGCGGGAAGTGCAAAAAAAAGATCCCGTCGTGGAAAAGAACTCACGAGAGTCGTTGCTTGTAACTCGTTCGAACGAAACAACTTGCATCGATAATAATAACAATGCGCGGTGGACACTGTGCGACAAGTGGAAAACAAGATTTTCGTTGTCACGAAAAAAACAACTTGGAAAAATGGTTGTACGTATGTTTTTACGAATAAACGATCTGCACCTTGTTTCCAAAACAAAGACTTACAATTTTTAGTTGTAAAAAACGACTTACAACTTGTTTGTAGGAAACACAAGTTACAACTCGTTTGCAGGAAAAACAAGTTACAACTTGTTGGCAAAAAACAAATTACTCGATTGTAAAAAAAACAATTTATAACTCGTTGTACAAATCGTAAATAGTGCAAAAAACTATTTACAATTTGTTTACAAAATAGAACTTACAACTTGTTTGTAAAATTGAACTTACAACTTGTTTTCAAAATAATACTTGCAAATTGTTTACAAAACACAACTTGCAACTTGTTTACAAAATATAACTTACAACTTTGTTTTCCAAAAAACAATTTACAATTAGTTTGTAAAAAAACAACTTACAACTTCTTGGCAAAAACCAACTTACAACTTCTTGGCAAAAACCAACTTACAACTTCTTGGCAAAAACCAACTCACACTTCTGGGCAAAAAACGACTGGCAACTTTTTTTTCTCAAGTTAACTCGTTCGACAGAATATTTTGCCCTGAAGAAATCGACTCCCTAATGAAGCCGATGGCGAGGATAGAAACGTATAGGCTCCATAACGTAGTCGCTTCTCCCTCGGGTGGAGCGAGCTTAATTAATCATTCATTGTACCAGCGTTGAGTGACGGCGCCTAACAGCCGATGATCCGCCGTTAGCACCGTGCCAGTGTGTACGCCCGTCTCGTGTGAAACCCGGTGAAACGAACGGTGAAGCACAAACTGGGAGAAACAGAGGAGCCACCGCGACGCCGTGCCGGTGCAGCGTGTAGCCTCCCCTCGCTTGTCTCCTTCTCTCCTCGGGTCTTCACAACGAAATATGAGATCTAAATATAGCGAGAAGAATTTTCCCGGCATGTTCAGGGGGTCGTTGGTGCTTCTTGCGCCGCGACGAAATCGGCTCGGCAGACTCGACGCTGCTCCCTCTGCTATTTCCATTTCGAGTCTCGATTTTCGCAGATGCAACGATATTTATTCGTAACGCTGTGCGAGAGCCGCAAGGACAGCAAGGCCAACAACCGTCAGTGCGCCAAGTGGTAGCGTCCCGCGCTGAACAGACTCACTCGCTCCGAGGCGACTACGGCGAGAAAAAAGGACACGAAGAAACAAGTAGCACGTCTTTGTTCAATTTCGTGCACCCCAGCGAAGCGATACAGGTTAATATATTCGACGAAGTGATAACGGTTAACGCTGAACAGACCGACGGTGGATAAAGTGGAAAAGGAACGTATCGTGCAGGCACGTTCGATCATTTCAATTACTTCGTGGACTGCAACGGTGAAGAGAGTAAGAGACGGTTTTCAGACACTTCTGTATGCAAAATACCGGCTCTCGCACGCGATAGTTTCGTTCGAGTGATAACCGACCGCGATAGACATACAGGCGCGCGCTGGTGTGCATTTCATCGGTAGAGAGGTAAAACTCGGGCTGTGCTGATCACAACGGTACGATCTCGGAAATGAACCCTTTGAGTCCAAGATCCCGTTGAGAGAAATTGCTCGACACTGATTCCGAATTATAATTTTGAAGAAAAATGTTATTGAAAAATAGACTATTTTCAATTTTTGCATCTAAATAATAAAAAAAACACATTTAGACCACGATTATGTTCGAAAAATCTTCTTCCCATTACGTCTCAAGCATTCGTCACAATTCTTTTAGAAAATGTTGGGTTAAAGTTTGAAAACTTTTTTTAAAAAAAAATAGCTTTCTCACCAAAGCGGTGAACAGGGGGTAGGGCATCGGAGGGTTGACGCTAATGCCAGTGGAAATGTTCTGAGGCGATCAGACTTCCAGCAGCCGATGCACGAGAACGTAGAGCGTCGAAGTGGTAACGAGCTGACGAAAACATAGTGCAACATTTCGTGTGGAAACTTATAACCGGAGGGCGCGGAGAAGTGAGAAAAGGTACCGGTGTCAAGATGTTGATCACGAAATACACTACGATACTGCTACAGTCCACAAACCGGCATATCATTAGGTGAGTGTATAGTTTAAAGGGGCCAAAAGCGACGTTGACGATATGACGCTGATGACGACGTTAGCATCTCGCGAAAACACGATACTTCAAAGGCAAACCAAAAATATACAAACGTGGGCGAGACGAGCGATCGGTGCTTTACGTTTCGAAGAATCCGCTGACACGTTTATAGTACCGTCTATGCGAGATATATTGAGGGAGATGAGGAGATGCCACGGGCTATAATCCGTGATCGTGGAGATTTATTATGGAGCTACACACACACGTATTAGGACCAGAGTTGGGCAGTACTTGAAGTACCGATTACTTGTTTGGTACTTCGAGTACTTACTTGAAGTACTCAAGTACTTTTCGGTACTTTAAGTATTTTTTATGATTTCAAGTACCAAGTACTAGTACTTTTTTTCATCACGATTCCTTTCGAATACTCGACGATTCTATGTCACTAAGTTTCTATTGTAATATAATTCTCTGTCTTAGGTTTGAAATTCATATAATTTTACTCAGAAACATAAAACGTAAGTTACGGAGAGCATCGTCGTGGTTCACAGACGGCTTTGCCTACGTGATGAGGCGATCCACGCTCCGTGTTTGTGTATATACATGAGCTACCAGTAATCACACCACAGGACCTGCCGTGAATCTCATAACATCCGAAACCATAATCATAATACACCAGTACCTCGATTTTTGCGCCCTCGGTTTCCTCAACAGTCCCCACCACGTAACGAATGTCGATCGACACAGTAATCTTTAGGCCATGCTTGACAGTTAGTATGGGCGGAACATGCGCAACCTCGGTTTTGGTAAGTGTGATGCGGAGCCGGTCCCGCCGCTGTGAACGAAGTCG